>WJSH01016203.1:2597-17221 GCA_009757365.2 Lepidium campestre | reverse complement strand
GCAATATGAGTCCTGTGATTCACTTTTTTGA
This sequence comes from Lepidium campestre, assembly GCA_009757365.2. Classification (NCBI taxonomy): domain Eukaryota; kingdom Viridiplantae; phylum Streptophyta; class Magnoliopsida; order Brassicales; family Brassicaceae; genus Lepidium; species Lepidium campestre. The sequence goes on along the minus strand of WJSH01016203.1, from coordinate 17,190 downwards.
TTTTCCCCATTTGATCGATTAGACCTATCCACAAAAGCTCAATTGTAAGATCCGTGCGAAATGGTAACCAATAAGCAAAATTCGAACGAAATCAGTAATAGAGCTCGACCATTTGATTGATCGATCACGGATCCGAAAATTTGACTCAAGAAATCATGCATAAGTCACCAGATAACTACACTATAGTTCTTATTAATGGAGTGAGCGTTAAACCGGATCCGCAAATGGCAATCATAAGCAAAGACAAGACTTTGGTACAAAGACAATGGACATTTCCAGATCTGAAGAAGAAATTCTGGTGAATTACATAAATATAATTCATGCAAAACTAAGCAACACAACAATGGTAACACAAATTTCGATCCGCATATAAGATCGAGACTATTAATCACACAATTCAATCTTAGATGTAACACACAAACAATGACCCGAGATTTCGCTTAGAAGTAGAAACGTAATCGAGAATCTATAATAGATCTCTCTCCTAAAATGGAAGATCGGAGACCTTTAGTGAATCTTACCTAAACAAATTTCGAGAACGAAATGACGGATTTCAACAAGATAACAACAGGTAGAATTAGAGGCGAGAAACAGTACCGGAAACAAGTGGATGAGATCGCCGGTGGATGAGAGAGCTCCGAGCTTCGAGGATGAACCAGAAAAGAGAAAAAGTGAGATTGCTTCTACAAATTGACGTACGCAAACAAAGCCAAAGACTATTTTCCCCTTTGCTTTTAAACTAGCGGTTAGATTCCTTAATGTCGTCATTTTGACGCAATCCCATTTCGATGGAGATATTTGGGCTAAACAATATGAGCTTTGTGTTTATTATAATGGGTCTAAGGCCCATTATCTATGGGCAGTAATATTGGGGTTATGGGTATTTTTATTTGTTAAAAGGTATACTGGCTTCCATGTCACAGCTACCTATTTAGCTAAAGATTTTTTTTTTTTTGTCAGAGCTAGGATTAAATATCTTCGAGGAAAAAAAGTTATTTTATAATTAAAAATTATAACATTTTTAATTTAATACTCTACTTAATAAATTTTTTTTAATCTGCAAGTGGACCAGCAAAACCCAATCCATAATATTTTTTTTCACTGGAAGAAAAATAAGAACACGATAGTCGATAACATAACCGGTTATATCAATAAATAAACACGACAAAGATACAAGAAAATACAACCCCAAAAAAGTTGAGCTAAGCAACCACATCGCAAAAACTGAGTAGAGCGGTTTACGAGACCTCCTATGGCGAATATGAGCACCTCACACATGAAGATCAAGGCTTCTACATCGGTAAGAATTAGATCTTCCGGCTTCAGCGAAGTCGAAACATGAATACTCTACGTAAACGATCGACTAGTTGACACCACAATTGAATCCCAAGATAAGACCATACTTCGATCAAGTAAAAAAAAGTGCATACAAGGAGCGAATAAACCTCTACCGGAGAAAGCCAAACTCAAACCAAGATCAGTAGACAGATCAAACCTGGAGAGACAGAACAAAACTCAACCAAGAGAAGCATTAACCAAGATGTAACCCGAATAATCTAACCTAATCAGAACTTAAACTAAACCAAATAAATAGCCAAAGACCACACTAGATCTAAACAGAAGAGAACGAAAAACCCGACAGAAACTTGCGGAGAACAAAGCCAGAAACTCTCCTAATCCACCAATCTCCGCACCACTAAAACATCTAAAAGCCCTAGATCTAGCCATCCTCACACTAGAATAAGACTCAGATTCTCCTAACAGCTTAAGGGAAAGGGAGATAAAGGAGAATACCCAACATCCGACAACAGATCCGAGAGAGTATTCGCCGACGATCTGGACCAACGGTGAAGACGACACGATTGAGAGCAATAAACGCAAATCTTCTTGTCGCCGGAAAAAAAATTACCTCGCCAAATCAGAACTCCTTGTCGCCGTCCTCACACAAGCTTGGAGATGAGACCATGACGAGGAGACCCCAGACCTCCGATGAGCCCAACGGAAAACGATGGCGGAAGAGCAAACCGAAGGGATCTTAAAATCGAGATTTCCGGCGAGTCAGAGGTGTGGTGGCGAAAATACTCCGGGGAAAAGAGATGCCAGACAGCGGGGGAACCTACACGAGAGAGAAAAAAATTGGAAGAGAGAGAGTCAGTACCCAATCCATGATTTAAATTCATCATGTAATATCTTATAAATTCATCTATGTACAAATTATCCTTACAATTCAAATTGTTTAATTTTGTTGAGTTTTCAAATAAAACACACATAGTTCAAATTCAAATTTAAATTAGTTAACACTAACAAAATATGTTTCAAACCTTTATTTAAAATTATCCTTAAAATTACACCAATTTTTTCTGATACATATTGGCAATTTAAATAAATTCAAAAATGTAAGCCATCTATATTTAAAGTATTTTTTTTTTGTTAACTTATATATTTAAAGTAGATTTATACGTATATTTTTTTGATAGGCATATAGATAGGATTCACCAAAAACTCACAAAAAAAGATTTAATCATACTTCGTAAATGATAATTGCTTTTTTATATAGATAATGATTAAAATAATAAAAAAATCCTATTTATTCTAGAATTTGGAAAGTAGTTACAATTTTGAGTGGGAATAGGAAAAGTACACCCTTAGCAGTTATTATAAAAAGGCCATAAACTAATTCAATGAGACTTATTAATTAAATCAAAAAGAAAAAGAAAAAATAAAATAAAAACTATTTCCAAGAGAAATCATGTCTCGGTAATCTTAAGCTTTGCAAGATTGATGTACCTTTTGAGACTGACGTTGGAGTTACAATACAAACTTCTCAATATGGAACCGTAACTGGTCAGATTCAATTGACACAATCCACCGGAAGAAACACAAGAAAGAGGTTCAAAAGCTGGATTGTCCAGAGAATTTGTAGGATTGGTCAAGATGACTTTCGGATTTGACAATGCTACAACCATAACTAATCAAATATTCGACTACATTGCCTCTAATTTTTCGTTCAAGGATCTTGATTTCGTACCTCCTTCATGTCCTGTCCTCGTCTTTCACTTTCAAAAAAGAGGATTTGATGAAGGTAGTCTTCGTGAGTATGACATAACATCTCTTGTTTTAAGGGCATTGGAAACCAGAAACTCTATTTTGGGAGAAGAAAATGCAAAAACCGGACTCATACCAATACCAGCACCAAACACAGAGATGAATTGTGTTTTCTATGTGGAAAAGGGTATCCGAAAGATGATGAAATTGTTCACAAAACAAAATGTAATCACATTTTTCATGGAAATTGTATTTCTCGTTACTTTTAAACACTCCTCAATGCCCTCTTTGTTGTACTCACTTGCCACCTGTCGACATCCGAACTCTCCTTTTCGTATAAGATTTAGTGATTGTATTGGAATAAATATTTTAATGATTAAATTTGTGATATTTTTTTATTATTTTCTACTGATATTAGAGATTATATCGGGCTTAGTTTTTATCATATATACAGTTAAACCTCTATAAATTAATTATATTAAGATTACGCTAAAATAATTTTTTTATTAATTTATAATGATTAGATATAGATCCGTGCGATGCACAAATTTTTTAAATATTATTTAAAATATTAAAAGTAATTTTTGAAAAAGAAGTATTCATATAAATTTGACATGTGTCTTTGATTCCTTAAATATATATATGAGTTTTGTACAAAAAATTCAAAAAAAACCTCAAAGTGATCACATTTTGCAATTTAATCCTCCAAATAAAATAAATGTAAGTCAATACCATCAACTAAAAAGTTAATGCAATTTAATCATTATAATTTTTTAAAATTTTTTTTTACGATCACATGCAATAGATTTACAAAATTTTAAGAGTAGATTTGAATTTCTAATTATCGGGGCTTTAATTTGATATATTACTTATCATAATTTTAAAATTTTAATAATGATGACGAATGATAATATTGCATTGACTTTTTAGTTGATGATATTGACTTGCATTTACTTTACTTGGAGGGTTAAATTGCAAACTATGTTTATTTCGAGGAGTTTTTTGTACAAAACTCTATACATATATATTTTGGATCATTAAATTTGACACGTGTCAACATCTTGTTAATTACTAACTGTTGAAAATCCAACTTTATATAATAAGATATAAAAATACATAAATATTTCGGATCATTAGATTTGACACGTGTCAACATCTTGTTAACTACTAACATTTGGAAATCCAACTTTATATAATAAGATATGAAAATACATAAATATTTCGGATCATTAGATTTGACACGTGTCAATATCTTGTTAATTACTAACTTTTGGAAATTCAACTTTATATAATTTATACACGTATCCAACATAAGAGGGTATATATCTTATTATATAAAGTTGAATTTCCAAAAGTTATTAATTAACAAGATGTTGACACATGTCAAATCTAATTATTATAAATATTTATGTTTTTATATTGGATTTTGTACAAAAAATCCTCAAAGTGACCATTTTTTGCAATTTAACTCTCTAAGTAAAATAAATGCAAATCAATAGCATGAAATATAAAGTTAATGCAATATATCCCTTATACAAATTTAAAAAGGTTTTTATGTTCACATACTTTCAATTTTTGAAACTTTAAGTGTAGATTTGGATTATTTATAATCATGGCTTTGATTTGATATATCTTATTATATAAATTTGGGTTTTCAAAAGTTAGTAATTAACAAGATGTTGACACATGTCAAATCTAATTATTATAAATATTTACGTATTTTTATATTGATTTTGTGTGATAAAATCTTTAAAGTGACCATTTTTTACAATTTAACTATCCAAGTAAAATAAATGCAAATCAATACCATGAAATATAAAGTAAAGTCAATGCAATATAATCATTATACAAAAATGTTTTTATGATCACATACTTTTGATTTTTGATAGTTTAAGTGTAGATTTGGATTATTTATAATGAGGGCTTTGATTTGATATATTATTTATACTAACTTTAAAAACTTGATAATGATGATGGTATATTGCATTAACTTTAGACTTCATAGTTTTGACTTGTCTTTATTTTATTTGGAGGGTTAAACTGTAAAAATTGGTTACTTTGAGGATGTTGTTTGCATTTTTTACATAAATTATTTTAAAGATTTAAAAACACATGTCAAATTTATATTATTACTTTAAAATGACATAAATTTTTAAATATATTTTCAAAATATTTTAAATATTATTAAACAAACACTTAAATATTTCTGTTTTTATAAGTTTCAGTATTTATTCAAATTTTTAGAAGGATTTAGGGTATATGATCAAAATTTCTCTTTATAGATTGTCAATATGGGCATTCAGTGTTGGTAGGAGTATGCGGGTTAATCCATCCAGTTACAAGTCCAATTATTTTGCGGATTATATAAACGAATTCGCATAACCAGTAGTCATATATATTTTAAACCCTAACCCGCCTCACTATGTGATCGCAGGTTATGAGATATGTGTGCAGTTTTTAATTTATTTATTATCTTATAATAAAAATATTTTATAATAATAATAATAATAATAATAATAATAATAATAATAATAATAATAATAATAATAATAATAAAATTTTCTAAAACTATAAAAGTCCCGATAGATATATAGATTTTGTGAAACATTAGTAATAATGTAAATAAATAAATTTTTTATTTGTTAAGGAATAAACAACAAATCTTTATATATTAAACCGGAAGTTCTTTTACATTTTAAACTTCAATTGACGTTTTATAGATTTGTTTGTTATAAAGATTATTAAGCTAATATATTTTACGCTTTTATCCACAAATAATATATTTTACGCTTTTATCCACAAATAATATATTTTGTATTTTTTTGTTTTTCAATTACTATATATAAACTTTTAAAATATATTTTTATTGTATAGTTTTAATTTAATTTTCCATCTTATTATTTCCAACAATATATAAAATTTATATTTCTTTTTTAATATACTTTGATATTATTAATATATTTTGTATTATAAGTTTAATGTTATTAAGATATATAAATAAATAATATACTTTTATATCAAAATTATTAAAACATATATTTTACATATATATTATTTGTTATACTAAAGTATAAATAAATTTTCTTTTCGATTAATAACATAGTTTATTTTTTATATGACTTAAAGTGTAATGTTTTATAAATTCAAAATTGTTGTTATAAAGAGATTACAGCTCAAACTTTGAAAAAGGAAAAAAGAGATTACGGCTCAAATTGTAATTTTTTACAAATTTAACTTTGTATTATTAAAAGATTTTCTTTTCATAGTATAAATATAACATTGTAAATAATTAAAATTGATAAAATTTAATTCATAATTTAAACTCTAAATTTTTGTGCTCAATGACGCAATTACCAAAAATTTAATTTTGATGGGATAAAAATATTTAATAATTAACCAAAAATAATTATGGGCTAATCATTATAATCTAAAGACACTAGAACAGAAAGTTTAAAACTAAAATCAAAGATGATCTAAAAGGAATTTTAAGTGGATCGAATTGAATTTTTCAGAAAAGTTATGATCTAAATCTGCATTTACTACAAAAAAAAGAAGGATAATATAGGCTCTAATTGGTAATTGCATAATCGCCTAATGGTATTTTCTTATTCAATTATGTTAGAATTTTGGCAATTAATATAATATGCATAATAATGTAATCTAATATAATTTTGTAAATTTTTTTGTTTACCTAAAAAATTATAAAGGAAATTCTCATCAGACAAATAAGCATGTTTTTATTATTTATTTGCCTAAATAATTATTATGTTATTTTTATTATGTAATTTTTCTATTTTTGTTATTATGTTGTTATGCAAAGTTACTAATCACAGACACAATAAATTAGGGAGTGGAAGGTAAAAAAGCATAACCGGTATGTTCNGCAATATGAGTCCTGTGATTCACTTTTTTGATTTTCCCCATTTGATCGATTAGACCTATCCACAAAAGCTCAATTGTAAGATCCGTGCGAAATGGTAACCAATAAGCAAAATTCGAACGAATATCAGTAATAGAGCTCGACCATTTTTGATTGATCGATCACGGATCCGAAAATTTGACTCAAGAAAATCATGCATAAGTCACCAGATAACTACACTATAGTTCTTATTAATGGAGTGAGCGTTAAACCGGATCCGCAAATGGCAATCATAAGCAAAGACAAGACTTTGGTACAAAGACAATGAACATTTCCAGATCTGAAGAAGAAATTGTGGTGAATTACATAAATATAATTCATGCAAAACTAAGCAACACAACAATGGTAACACAAATTTCGATCCGCATATAAGATCGAGACTATTAATCACACAATTCAATCTTAGATGTAACACACAAACAATGACCCGAGATTTCGCTTAGAAGTAGAAACGTAATCGAGAATCTATATAGATCTCTCTCCTAAAATGGAAGATCGGAGACCTTTAGTGAATCTTACCTAAACAAATTTCGAGAACGAAATGACGGATTTCAACAAGATAACAACAGGTAGAATTAGAGGCGAGAAACAGTACCGGAAACAAGCGGATGAGATCGCCGGTGGATGAGAGAGCTCCGAGCTTCGAGGATGAACCAGAAAAGAGAAAAAGCGAGATTGCTTCTACAAATTGACGTACGCAAACAAAGCGAAAGACTATTTTCCCCTTTGTTTTTAAATTAGCGGTTAGATTCCTTAATGTCGTCATTTTGACGCAATCCCATTTCGATGGAGATATTTGGGCTAAACAATATGAGCTTTGTGTTTATTATAATGGTCCTAAGGCCCATTATCTATGGGCAGTAATATTGGGGTTCTGGGTATTTTTATTTGTTAAAAGGTATACTGGCTTCCATGTCATAGCTACCTATTTAGCTAAAGATTTTTTTTTTTTGTCAGAGCAAGAGATTAAATATCTTCGAGGAAAAAAAGTTATTTTATAATTAAAAATTATAACATTTTTAATTTAATACTCTACTTAATAAAAAATTTTATCTGCAAGTAGGCCAGCAAAACCCAATCCATAATTTTATTTTTTTCATTGGAAGAAAAATAAGAATACGAGAGTCGATAACAGAACCGGTTACAACAAGAAATAAACAAGACAGAGATACAAGAAAATACAACCCCAAAAAGGTTGAGCTAAGCAACCACATCGCAAGAACTGAGCAGAGCGGCTGACGAGAGCACCTCACACATCAAGATCAAGGCTTCTACACCGGTAAGAATTAGATATTTCGGCTTCGGCGAAGTCAAAACATGAATACTTTACGTAAACGATCGGCTGGTTGACACCACAATCGAATCCCAAGATAAGATCAGACTTCGATCAAGTCAAAAAAGTGTAGACAAGGAGTGAATAAACCTCTACCGGAGAAAGCCGAACTCAAACCAAGATCAGTAGACAGATCGAACCTCGAGAGACAGAAAAAAACTCAACCAAGAGAAGCATTAATCAATATGTAACCCGAATAATCTAACCTAACCGGAACTTAAACTAAACCAAATAAATAGCCAAAGACCACACTAGATCTAAACAGAAGAGAACGAAAAACCCGACAGAAACATGCAGAGAACAAAGCCAGAAACTCTCCTAATCCACCAATCTCCGCACCACTAAAACATCTAAAAGCCCTAGATCTAGCCGTCCTCACACTAGAACAAGACTAAGATTCTCCTAACAACTTAAGGGAAATGGAGATAGAGGAGAATACCCAACATCCGACAACAGATCCGAGAGAGTATTCGTCGGCGATCTAGACCAACGGTGGAGACGACACGGTTGAGAGCAACAAACGCAAATTTTCTTGTCGCCGGAAAAAAATCACCTTGCGAAATTAAAACTCCTTGTCGCCGTCCTCACACAAGCTTGGAGATGAGACCATGACGAGGAGACCCCAGACCTTCGATGAGCACAACGGAATACGATGGCGGAAGAGCAAACCGAAGAGATCTTAAAATCGAGATTTTCGGCGCGCTCAGAGGTATGGTGGCGAAAATACTCTGGGGAAAGAAGAAGACAGACAGCGGAGGAACCTGCACGAGAGAGACAAAAATTGGAAGAGAGAGAGAGTCGGTACCCAATCCATGATTTAAATTCATCCTTATAATATCTGATAAATTCATCTATGTACAAATTATCCTTACAATTCAAATTTGTTTAATTTTTTGAGTTTTCAAATAAAACACACATAGTTCAAATTCAAATTTAAATTAGTTAACACTAACAAAATATGTTTCAAACCTTTATTTAAAATTATCCTTAAAATTACACCAATTTTTTCTGATACATATTGGCAATTTAAATAAATTCAAAAATGGAAGCCATCTAAATTTAAAGTTTTTTTTTTTTGTTAACTTATATATTTAAAGTAGATTTATACGTATATTTTTTTGATAGGCATATAGATAGGATTCACCAAAAACTCACAAAAAAGATTTAATCATACGTCGTAAATGATAATTGCTTTTTTATATAGATAATGATTAAAAAAAAAAAAATCCTATTTATTCTAGAATTTGGAAAGTAGTTACAATTTTGAGTGGGAATAGGAAATGTACACCCTTAGCAATTATTATAAAAAGGCCATAAACTAATTCAATGAGACTTATTAATTAAATCAAAAACAAAAAGAAAAAATAAAAGAAAAACTATTTCCAAGAGAAATCATGAAATCATGTCTCGGTAATCTTAAGCTTTACAAGATTGATGTACCTTTTGAGACTGACGTTGGAGTTACAATACAAACTTCTCAATATGGAACCGTAACTGGTCAGATTCAATTGACACAATCCACCGGAAGAAACACAAGAAAGAGGTTCAAAAGCTGGATTGTCCAGAGAATTTGTAGGATTGGTCAAGATGACTTTCGGATTTGACAATGCTACAACCATAACTAATCAAATATTCGACTACATTGCCTCTAACTTTTCGTTCAAGGATCTTGATTTCGTACCTCCTTCATGTCCTGTCCTCGTCTTTCACTTTCAAAAAAGAGGATTTGATGAAGGTAGTCTTCGTGAATATGACATAACATCTCTTGTTTTAAGGACATTGGAAACCAGAAACTCTATTTTGGGAGAAGAAGATGCAAAAACCACACACATACCAATACCAGCACCAAACACAGAGATGAATTGTGTTTTCTCTGTGGAAAAGGGTATCCGAAAGAAAATGAAATTGTTCACAAAACAAAATGTAATCACATTTTTCATGGAAATTGTATTTCTCGTTACTTGTTAAACACTCCTCAATGCCCTCTTTGTTGTGCTCACTTGCCACCTGTCGACATCCGAACTCTCCTTTTCGTATAAGATTTAGTGATTGTATTGGAATAAATATTTTAATGATTAAATTTGTGAGATTTTTTTAATATTTTCTACTGATATTAGAGATTATACCGGGCTCAGTTTTTATAATATATATAGTTAAACCCCTATAAATTAATAATATTAAGATTACACTAAAATAATTATTTTATTAATTTATAATAACTAGATATAGACCCGTGTGATGCACAAATTTTTTAAATATTATTTAAAATATTAAAAGTAATTTTTGAAAAAGAAGTACTCATATAAATTTGACATGTGTCTTTGATTCCTTAAATATATATATAAGTTTTGTATAAAAAATTCAAAAAAACCTTTGAAGTGACCACATTTTGTAATTTAATCCTCCAAATAAAATAAATGTAAGTCAATACCATCAACTAAAAAGTCAATGCAATTTAATCCTTATAATGTTTTTAAAAAAATTTTATGATCACATGCAATAGATTTACAAAATTTTAAGAGTAGATTTGACTTTCTAATTACTGGGGCTTCAATTTGGTATATTACTTATCATAATTTTAAAAATTTAATAATGATGACGAATGATAATATTGCATTAACTTTTTAGTTGATGATATTGACTTGCATTTACTTTACTTGGAAGGTTAAATTGCAAACTATGTTCATTTCGAGGGGTTTTTTGTACAAAACTCTATATATATATTTTGGATCATTAAATTTGACACGTGCCAACATCTTGTTAATTACTAACTTTTGGAAATTCGACTTTATATAATAAAATATGAAAATATATAAATATTTCGGATCATTAGATTTGACATGTGTCAACATCTTGTTAATTATAAACTTTTGGAAATCCAACTTTATATAATAAGATACATAAATATTTATAATAATTAGATTTGACATGTGTCACTATCTTGTTAATTAATAACTTTTTGACAACAATTGCGTGCATAGAACAACAATTTTTTCAAATACCTATTGAAAAATTTCGATTTTGAAATCATGAGGAGCTAGCAAAATTAAAAGATATGACATAAGATTTATACGGTTGATTCATGACTTTTTTTTTTCTTTCAGTCTTATTATATAAAGTTAGGTTTCCAAAAGTTAGTAATTAATAAGATGTTGACACATGCAAATCATGATCATTAATATTTATGTACTTTTATTTAAGGTTTAAAGAAAAAAAATATCTCATTATATAAAGTTGGGTTTCCAAAAATTAGTAATTAAAATGTTGACATGTTTCAAATCTAATTATCATAAATATTTATGTATTTTTATATAGGGTTTAAGGAAAATAAAACATATATTTTTATATAAAGTTGGGTTTCCAAAAGTGAGTAATTAATAAGATATTGACACGTGTCAAATCTAATTATTATAAATATTTATGTATTTTTATATAAGGTTTAAAAAAAATAAAACATATATCTCTTATTATATAAAGTTCTGTTTTCAAAATTTAGTAATTAATAAGATATTGACAGGTATCAATCTCATGATCATAAATATTTATATATTTTTATATAGAGTTTAAAGAAAATAAAATATATCTTATTATATAAAGTTGGTTTTTCAAAAGTTAGTATTTTAGGTTTCCAAAAGTTAGTAATTAACAAGATGTTGACATGTGTCAAATATAATTATTATAAATATTTATGTATCTTATTATATAAAGTTGGGTTTCCAAAAGTTATTAATTAACAAGATAGTGACACGTGTCAAATCTAATTATTATAAATATTTATGTATCTTATTATATAAAGTTGGATTTCTAAAAGTTAGTAATTAACAAGATGTTGACACGTATCAAATCTAATTATTATAAATATATATGTTTTTTATATTGGATTTTGTGAAAAAATCCTCATTTTTTGTAATTTAACTCTCTAAGTAAAATAAATGCAAATCAATACTATAAAATATAAAGTTAATGCAATATAACCCTTATACAAATTTAAAAAGGTTTTTATGTTCACATACTTCCGATTTTTGAAACTTTAAGTGTAGATTTGAATTATTTATAATCATGGCTTTGATTTGATATATCTTATTATATAAATTTGGGTTTCCAAAAGTTAGTAATTAACAAGATGTTGATATGTGTCAAATCAAATTATTATAAATATTTACGTATTTTTATATTAGATTTTGTGCAATAAAATCTTTAAAGTGACTATTTTTTACAATTTAACTGTCCAAGTAAAATAAATGCAAATTAATACCATGGAATATAAAGTCAATGCAATATAACCATTATACAAAAATGTTTTTATGATCACATACTTTTGATTTTTGATACTTTAAGTGTAGATTTGGATTATTTATAATCATGGTTTCGATTTGATATATTATTTATAGTAACTTTAAAAACTCGATAATGATGATGATATATTGCATTAACTTTAGACTTCATAGTTTTGAATTGTCTTTATTTTATTTAAAGGGTTGAACTGCAAAAGTTGGTTACTTTGAGAATGTTTTTTGCATTTTTTACATAAATTATTTTAAAGGTTTAAAAATACATGTCAAATTTATATTATTACTTTTTCAAATTTATTACTTTAAAACAACATAAATTTTTAAATATATTATTCAATTTTTTTTTAAATATTTCAAATATTATTAAACAAACACTTAAATATTTCTGTTTTTATAAGTTTCAGTATTTATTTCAAATTTTTAGAACGATTTAGGGTATATGATCAAAATTTCTCTTTATAGATTGTCAATATGGGCATTCGGTGTTGGTAGGAGTGTCGATGCAGGTTAATCCATCCAGTTACAAGTCAAATTATTTTGCGGATTTTATAAACGAATTCACATAACCAGTAGTCATATATATTTTAAACCCTAACCCGCCTCATTATATGATCACAAGTTATGAGATATGTCTGCGATTTTTAATTTATTTATTATCTTATAATAAAAAATATTTTCTAATAGTAATAATAATAATAATAAAACTTTCTAAAACTATAAAAGTCCCGATGATATATAGATTTTGTGAAACATTAGTAATAATGTAAATAAACAAATTTTTTATTTGTTAAGGAATAAACAACAAATCTTTATATATTAAATGGGAAGTTCTTTTACATTTTAAACTTCAATTGACGTTTTATAGATTTGTTTGTTATAAGGATTATTAAGCTAAGATATTTTAAGCTTTTATCCACAAATAATATATTTTAAGCTTTTATCCACAAATAATAGATTTTTTATTTTTTTGTTTTTCAATTACTATATATAAAATTTTAAAATATATTTATTGTATAGTTTTAATTTAATCTTCCATCTCATTATTTCCAACAATATATAAAATTTATATTTCTTTTTAATATACTTTGATATTATTAATATATTTTGTATTATAAGTTTAATGTTATTAAGATATATAAATAAATAATATACTTTTATATCAAAATTATTACAACATATATTTCACATATATATTATTTGTTATACTAAAGTATAAATAAATTTGCTTTACTATTAATAACATAGTTTATTTTTTATATGACTTAAAGTGTAATGTTTTATAAATTCAACATTATTGTTATAAAGAGATTACGGCTCAAACTTTGAAAAAAGAGAAAAGAAATTACGGCTCAAATTGTAATTTTTTACAAATTTAATTTTGTATTATTAAAAGATTCTCTTTTAATAGTATAAATATAATATTTTAAATAATTAAAATCGATAAAATTTAATTCATAATTTAAACTCTAAATTTTTGTGCTCAATGACTCAATTACCAAAAATTTAATTTTGATAGGATAAAAATATTTAATCAATTAACCAAAAATAATTATGGGCTAATCATTATAATTTAAAGACACTAGAACAGAAAGTTTAAAACTAAAATCAAAGATTATCTAAAAGGAATTTTAAGTGGATCTAATTGAATTTTTCAGAAAAGATATGATCTAAATCTGCATTTACTACAAAAAGAAGGATTATATAGGTTCCAACTGGTAATTACATAATCGCTTAATAGCGTTTTCTAATTTAGTTTTGTCATAATTTTGTCAATCAACATAATGTGCATAATAGCGTAATCTAATGCGATTATGTAAATTTTTTTATTTACCTAAAAAATTACAAAGAAAATTTTTATTAGGCAAATAAACATGTTTTTGTTGTTTATTTCTTTAAATTATTATTATATTATTTTTATTATTTAATTTTTTATTCCTGCTATATGGTATTATCCCGATTATGTAAAAGTATCAATCGGAGCCATAACCGGTATGTTGTATGTTG
>WJSH01015823.1:2330-22714 GCA_009757365.2 Lepidium campestre | reverse complement strand
AGTTGGTATCGTCGGCCTTGAGGTCGGTAACCTGGTTGGGTTAAGGGAAAAAGCGGTCGTGGTGGCCAAAAGTCTGCCCGCAAGCGAGGAAATGCTGCCCGTGTGCGAGGGAAAATGATGCTGCGGTCCATGGAATTGTCACCCGTGGTCGATGCATATGTTGTCCGTGGTCGATGCATGTGTCGTTGGGTGACTGTAGTCGGACACCAGGTCGACTTCCAAGACACTACCGAGAAAAGTCCCTGTGGGTCGAGAGCTAAGTGTCCGTGGGCGAGTTTTTGTGGCCGCGGTCGGGCGTCTGTGGTCGACTTTGGGGTCGACGGCCGCGGCCTAAAATCCATTTTTTCATCTTTTTCTTCCCTTCTTTGATCCAATACCAATTCTTGATTGTGTGTTTCATCCTCAAACTTCCAAGCATCCAAAATGGCTCCAAAATCATCTGAAATGACTCAAAAGAGAGTATAGAAGACAATCCTACATGCTCAATGACCTCTAGTTTGGCTGGATAGTTTATTTAGATCGAAAAGTAGTTATGTTGATTCATGAACTACTCTCTATATTCCATTGTCTTTGATCATTTTGTTGTAACCTTGGCTTAACTCTTATCCTTTTGATAATATATATAATTCCAGATGAAAAAAAATATTCTTACAATATAGATAAATAAGTCTTAGAAGATATATAAATAAGTCATAAAACACATTAAGATAAGTCTTAACTAAGTGTTAAGTCAAGTCTTACACAACTCATTAAAAACCCTGAAATCTACAATCTAAAAACCCTAAAATCTAGAAAAATCAGAATCTTAAAGAATAAATCACATATTTGAAATCCCACAATCTGATAGAATCTTATATATTAAAGCGGAAGTCCTTTTACATTTTGAACTTCAATTAACAGATAAATTAACTTATGGTTCATCATTGTCCTTAAAAATTGTCCTTAAAAATAGGTTTAAGCTCGGTTTCATTATAAAATTTAAAATTAATAGGAAAAACTCTTAAAAAGTTAAAGTTTAATAAAAATATATCGGATACAAATTTGGTTTCGGTTCGTGTTTAGATCTGGTATTCAGGGTAAAGGATTCATTCTGGTATTTTGTCGGGTTCGGTTCCTCTAATTTAGTTTTTTGGTTTTTTTGATTTAAGAGTTTTTCATGTATTTTCATTTTTTAGATAGGGTTCGGTTCGGTATAGATCGAGTCCGGGTATTTTACCTAAAAATTTAAAATAAAAAAGATTTAATAGAAAAAGTTTAAAAAGCTAAAATTTTAATAAAAATATATCAGGTACCCATTTGCTTCTTGATTTGGTTTGGGTTCGGGTTTGAGTTTGGTTTTTCGAGTATATAAACTTAGGATCCATTTGGGTATTTCGTCGGGTTTGATTTGAGTTTGGTTCCTCTAATTCGGGTCGATTTTGGTTCGGATTTTAGGTATTAGGTTTTATGCTTAAGGATAAACTTGCTATTTACATTCATAGTAAATGTTTAGAGATTATAATTTTCAACAAAAACATAAGCTAAAATTAGCTTATGGTTTTGATCCAAAATATAAGCTTTAAATTATGATTATTGAATTTAATTATCAATAATTTTCTATCATCCAAAAAGAAATATACTCAAATACATAAATGAACAAATAACCAATTTCCTATACTTGCTCACCACATTATATTTATATTCATATTTTCAAATATATAATTAAATAGGTACAATCATTATTGATTAGAAAATCAAAATTTATATGTTTTTTCGAAAAAATCAATTAAAATCCCGTACTATAGCATGAATATAGTCATAATAATATATAAAAGAGATTTTTAAAACCATGAACCCTGATTTAACCAATATGATAGAAGAATGTATAACAGAGAGATTGGAAACCCATAACTTAAATTCGAGCTAACTACAAGAAATACAAGTGAGAGATCCAAAACTTACAGAAATTTGTAGATTTTTTTCAATAGAAAGAGAAAGAGACACTGAAGAGAATAAGTTAAGAGGTGATGGAGCTTTGAGCGTAGAAAGAAGAACAAGGTTTTTTTTGTGTTGGTTTGATTGTGATTTTTTTTTAAACAAGGGTAACTTAGTAGTATGCCATTCTAGTCGCCAAAATTAGATAAAAACCGTTAAAAAAATAACGACTTGAAGTTTCAATCGTTGATCTCTGGCGACTTGTCGCTGAACTAATGACCGCCAAAAGAACATAATTCTGTGGCTGTCGTTGTTCACAATTGCCAGCAATAATGAAAAGAACAAGCCCGCAATGGAGAGTAAAGACCTGAAAGTTCATGGTAGGATAATCACAAATGATTCAGTTATGTTCTGGCAAATCACTACAAGCAATGAGTTCTGAACTACCGGGCCTCTCGAGCAATTCCGAAACTCCCATGTTGGTCCAACCAACCTTGCGATGAGCATAGGTTTCTTGGATTATTCGTATCATAATTTTAAATAGAAGATGAATGATAATTCAGTTACAAAAAAAAAGAAAAAAAAGATGAATGATAATTTATGTTAGTGAATAGAAACATATATTTCACAATACTCACTATGCGAAGATCTAATCATAAGTTTTAAAGAAGGTGAGGGGATCAATAGCTGAAAGACTCTCATTTGGAGTCTTATTTCCTAAGCTACGCTCCTGTGTGGTGGATTGCTGCTTTTACTCTCTTCTTTTATTGTTATTGCTAGGACCCACCATTTATCTCCATCATTGCCATTTTGCTCGATTTTTGTATAAAATTAAAATAAATAATAAAAGCAATTCAGAGAAGGAACGGGTCAGATCATATTTCATTCCTCATACTAACCTCTGTACTTTCGAAATTAATTTACCTAACCAATTAGTTGCTTAACCGGTGAGTCTGTAATTTTTTTACACATTTCTCTTTCATTATTTCCATTCATTATATTTTTATGATAACTACGACGTTACGACGACTCCGGCGTTACGACGATTCCGATGTTACGACGACTCCGACGTTACAACGACTCTGATATTACGACGACTCCGATGTTACGACAACTCCGGCGGAGATTGTGGCAACGTGAACCATTTCAACGAAGCCGTCTCACGTACCCTGCTCCATCTTCAGCTCAGATCTTCAGCTCAGATCTTCAGCTCCAACGTGAAGTAAAATCTTGAAGGTTATCGTTGACGTAACCTTGAAGAGCAAGTCAAAATAGGATCTGTTTCGTTGAGGAAGACGTTGACGTAAGTGTGATTAATGTTGTTAGACTTATCAATTTCTATATGTGAAGCTTGAATGCATGGATAAGAGACTATTTATTTTTGTTTAGACGTAAGTGTGAATGATATGGTTATTTATTTTTGTTAGACCTTATGGTTTTTATTTTTCATTTTGTTGGAATTTTCATTTTGTTTAAACTTTTGATTTTGATTATTAATTTTTGTTTACACTTTTCATTTTGGTTATTAGTTTTTGTTTACACTTTTCATTTTGGTTATTACTTCTGATGTTGTTTACACTATATGTGAAGCTTACATTTTCGTTTAACATAGAATTATGTAAACTTAATTTTCTTTTTGCAAATAAAATAATAAAAACTGTTTTTCATTTTAACTATGGAAGGTGTTATGTTGAAACCGCATAAGGGTATCAGTGAAATTCAAAGGATGCTATTAGTTATGTATTAACGTTAAGATGTCGCCTAGTGAGGATATTACTTACTCGGTTTTAAGAGATAGGATAAAGAAGAAGCTTGTTATGGATATAGCCGCAAAGTTGAAATTGAGTTACGTCTTGTTTGCAATGGAAGCGAAGAAGTAGTCATATATTATCGATGATGATAATGTAGAAAGTTATCTATGGAACATGAATGTGAGTCAATTAAGAAGTATTTTGCATTTGGAAGTTGATAGGTACGGTGAAGGTGTGATGGTATCAAATGCTAACAATGTTATCATTTTACACGAGGGAGGAAAGGATCATGTCACGTGGAGGTGATAATCACGTGGAATGTCATATAATGATGATGGTCTTAATGATGGTTATGGTCTTAATGATGGTGATGGTCTTACTGATGATGATGGTGACGTGGGAAGTGATGATAACGTGGAAGTGGATTGTGGAATTATTGAACTATCTTGTGATAGACAAGATGAATGAACTCAGTTTGTAGAGGAATGGAAAGATGGGACGGATCTGGAATCAGGCCAATATATTGTATGTAATGACAAGTGCAAGATTTAGTGTTTAGAGCGTCACATGAACGATTTTGTGACTTCGATGTGATAAGCTTGAATACTTGGAGATATGTGGTGAGATATCGTCAACAAGGTTGTAAGTGGTACTTATGAGTGTCACAGCTACAAAGAAGCATAGTAAGTTAGCCAATTAAAGTACATAGGAAGATGCATTCTCGCTCTCGAGTATTAGCTAGTACATCAAACGCTAAAAGGAGAAGATCTTCGGATTTAGTTACTTATGTTGTGAGAGATGATTACCCAAGTCAATTGGTTACTTTTTATGCTAAGTCTCTTATTAGTTTAGTGCAAAGAAAGGTGGGAGTGAAGGTGTCCTACAACACTGCTTTGAAAGGGGAAAAAAGTTGCTTATGTTATGCGTGGAAGTCTAGAAGAAAGTTACAAGATGTTGCCTTGCCTTCATATTTGTTTGGATCGGATAGAACGAATAGTGAGACTGTAACGAGTTTAGTTTTGGATAACAAGAATCGGTTCAAGTATTTATTCTTGGCATTTAGAACTTGTATCGAAGGGTTTAGAGCCATGAGGAAAGTGCTTAGTGTGGATGCGACTTTCCTTAAAACTTTTATGGTGGTGTTCTTTTTTTTTTTGTTACAACTCAGAATCTGAACCGTCATCATTACCCGATTGCGTTTTCTATTGTTGATGGTGAGAAATATGCAAGCTGGAAGTGGTTTTTCACTCAGTTGAAAACCATTGAACCGGATGATCCGGAATTGGTTTTCCTTAGTGATAGAAATCCTAGCCTCATCAAGGCAATTAGCGAAGTGTACTCAAAATCATGGCATGTATATTGTATATTTCAGTTATCCCAAAATGTGAGAACCAAGGCTTCGAACGTCCACAAAAAAAAATTGTTGCGAAGAAATTTAGGGAGTCGGCTCAGATTTATACAATTGCTGTGTTCGAGCCGGAGTTTGCAGAGTTTAGGCGTAGGTATCCTAAAGTGGTCAAATATTTGGACAATAGTGTAGACGTGTCAAAATGAGCTCGTTGTTACTTTCCCGGGGTAAGGTACAACATAGGAACTACGAATAATGCGGAATCATTGAACAATATTTTCAGGGAGGCGAGGAAGTACTCTTTATTACTCTTGATTGATACGATTATTGAGAAATAGGGAGAGTGGTTTAACAAGCATCGTAATTCCGTTGGAATATTGATTGGACGAAACCTAGTTCCCTTTGTGGAGAATGAATTACATAGTAGATGTGAAGAGGCGACGTACTTGACAGTTCATGAGCACAATTTGTTCTTGCGTGAATACGTTGTTATTGGACGAGATGTAAAGTCTTATTTGGTGGATTTAAGTAAGAAGAGTTGTGCTTGCAAGCGTTTTAACATAGACAAGTATCCTTGTGTCCATGCAATAGCCACTCTTCTAACATATATTAGTAGTCCATATAAGAGAGTGGATATCCATCTACATGAGTTGTGCTCAAAATATTATCTACTAGAGCTGTGGAAATTGGTGTATAGTCAGACGTTATATTCGGTCCCGGATAAGTTCCAATGGTTTGGGATTCCAGATGATGTTCTAGCAAATGATGTCTTACCTCCATTTTCTGTCAAAAGGAACGGTCGACTTCAAGAAACATGATTGACATCGGTTGGTGAGAGACATCATGTCAGGCCTAGACTTGGAGAGGTGTTTTAATAGTAGCAACACCGGATTGTAGGCTTTTGTTATGTCGACTTTGTTTTGTATTATGTTAAGTGCCTTTATTATGTTCGGTTTATTAGACTTCGGTAATGGATGTTGTGTTTATTTGTTTTGTGACGTTTATTAGGATCCCGTTTATTATATTTGGCTACGTTGATTATGTGGGAACAATTATGTGACTATTGAACAATGATTATTGTATCTGGCCCATTAAATTTGTGGCCCATTTTATTTGCTATGTGACTTTTATTATGTTTGACTATGTTTTTATTTGAATTTGGCATGATACATTCTTTTACTTGAAGCGACAACAAAAGGTGTAAGGGCTCATGTTCGTATCATGTCTTCACAAAAGATTTATGTCGTATTATCGTACTTGCATTCGTGTCATCTTTTCATGACTGTCCACTGTACTTCGTTATCCTATATAATTCTTTCGATGAATAATACAATTATACTTACCTATTATGAAATCATCACCGTTTGTTTGTCATCAATTAATTTAGTCAGTTTAGGAAAATTACATTGGTTTAGCACAAATTAATTCTCAAATTACTTCAGTTTAGAAAAATTACATCGGTTTAGGTCACATAATTTATTGGTATTGTTGGTGCATGATATCATATATCACTTCTATAGTTCATGTGATTAGAATATTATACCAGTGAAATCATATGTGATCATAATATCAATAAAATCATATGTGATCAGATTATAAATGAAATCATATGTAGTATTTACTTGTGTAATGAAATCATATGTGAATCTTGAGAGATTGTTAATATCATATTGTATCAACAAATTGTGAATCTTGAGAGATTTTTATCAAACGTTTGTGATATACTATGGTCACTTTACTAGTGATCATCACATTATCAAACCAAAATTATATAATCGGGTAAATACAAAAGATTCAGGTTTAATTATAATCTAGTGATTGTATAAATCTAATTTGGGTAAAAATAGTGATTTGTTACTAATGATTTATGCATAACTAAAAAACTTGGGTTAACTAAGATATTCAAATTTCAAAATGCAAAATTTTCAATTTTGCTTTCGCTCTAAAACGATTTTTTTTTTTCAAATTTGGCTCCAAAAATCAAAATTTTCAATTTGCTCTATTACTTAAATCTTCTAATCTCTTTTCACAGCACACAATCGAAATTCACCAAAATCCTTCACATCTTCATCTTCTCTAGAAACGTAAGTTCCAAAATTTTATCCTCAATTTCTTTAGAATCGAAAGTTCAATTTCAAAATTTCGTCTTCATCTTTCATATCCTTCACATATTCCTTTCATGTTATTTTCTGTTTCAATTTATAATTTTCTTTTATGATTTTGTTGTTCTCTTAGGTAATCATGAGTGATGACTCCTTCAATCCGAATGAAGACCCAAACATACAATCTGATAGAGAGCACAATGCTTACTACGACCGTCTTTGGTGGATTGCGGACAGTGACTATGGCATACCTATTGAATGTCCATGTAGTGCTAAGATTGTAAGAGAAACCACAAGCAAACCGTCCAAGACATATTTCACATATGAGGAATTTGAGGTAAGTCTAGTAACTATGTATGTCAAGCTTTATGTTAGTATACTACATATGAATGTCTGGTCCTTTTTACAATAATAGAATGATGGCATGCACCGTCCAAACATAAGATCAAATGAACAAGTTTTAGACCAAAATAAGACCAAAGTTAAGTCACAAACAGTTCCACTTCGATTGCCTCGTCGTACGCTTCTTTGTTGGTTTCAGATCCATTGGTTTCTTTAATATTTTCCTCGATTGCCTTGTCGCACGCTTTCTTTCCTCCTCGTCACTTTCTTTTTCTTCTACTACGACCACAGGTGATATCTCATTCACTTTGGTAGATTCCTGGATTTTTTTAACTGACACTTCAACCTCTGATATCCTCTTATCCATGTATTCAAGTTTGTCAATCATATGCTTGTATTCGGTTTCAAGTATTGCCTTGATCTATTTGAATTGAGATGATGTAGACCTCCTCCCCACTTTCTCTGTTACCCCAACACTCTTTTTCTTGCCTCGATATCTTCATTGTACATATGTGCAAAGCGTATCCCCTTCTATTCAACTAAAAGACGCTGCTTCCAACCATCTACAACAACATTACCTTCATCATCTTCTTCCAGGAACTCACCAATTATACGACACTCATCCGCGGTTGCTTCCTATATACTATTAATTTTCTGTAAGTACAAAATAATGCAAATCAATTTTTTTAAATATGAATATAAATCCATTTTAAGAATTTTAGACCACTTCTAATATGCTATCTATTTTCTGTAAATACAAAACAATGCAAATAAATTTTTTAAACATGAATATTAATCAATTTTAAGAATTTTAGACCACTCACCTTTGTTTGGCCTAGTGCCTTGTTTATTTCTTGAATTTGAAATCCTTTCATCTCACTAACTTTAAACTTTGTCTTGCACATCATAGGACAATCAATTTTTGCATCAACAACCTCCTCTCGAAACACCTCCATCAACCATGGAATTGCTTCAGACAGTAGAAGATACAAATAATTCAATAACAAAATTCAATCAAATAATTCAACCTAACAATTCACGTATACCTCTAATGGAATGATGAAACTCAGAAGATTAGCAACCGGTTTGGCAACGCAGTTAAAGTGCTTCATCACCCGTTGAATTTCTGATAGGGTATTGAAGAAAGTCAGCCTACCCCATGAGAATTTCCAACATTAGTCCAAGTCAGTTACAACCTTCGTTAAGAAGGTGTCCACTGGGGTTGCATGTTTCCCATGCTTACTGCTCCCCTTAATAACAGATGTGAGGAAATACAGTACCACCAACTTCAACTTGTCACTTGTAGGCTTCTTCATTGAAAAATTTTTCTTCTCAATAGTGTCTTGTGTCACTCTTAAGCCCTTGAAATGCTTCTTCACAAATCTCAGATCACCAACCCGTTTATAACCATCCCGAAAATCATGCTAGTGTAGTCCAAAAATCATGACGTGCTCTCTTAATGAGTACCGGATTGGTACTCCATTTACAACAAACCACAACTCCTTTTTCTTCTCTATCCAAGCCATCCGAGCAAAGAGCATCCACATGCCCATCGTTTTGTGGTTTGGATTCCTCGGGATGTGAAAAAATGAGAAAATTGTGGGTGATCATAGAACAATTATTTCTCAAAGACGTCGAACACTATCTCTATTGTGTCCACCACTCTTGTGACATAACATTGTAGCTATTTTTAATCGTCTTCGAATACTCATTTGATGAAAAATACATGCCCAAATGTGGCATTACTCCCACGAAGGAACCCTACAAAAAAATAGACATATAGTATTTTAAACACCTAACAGTCATGTATAGTGAAATTTATAAAACATAGCAACAATAAGTCTAATGCAAATTACTACTTAAAATAAACGAGAACAACAATACCTCTAATTCTACCTCTAGACTACTTAATATAAACCAATCAATCTATACATTACAACTTTAAAACAGTCCAAAACAATCTAATGCAAATTCAACAATACAACTTTTAAAAAATTGAAAGCAATCAAAGCAAATCCAAAACAATTTAATGCAAATTCAACTTTTAAACAATCTAATGCAAATTCAAAAATATGTCTCTCCTTTACAATTACAACACCTAATTCTAAATCTTATTAAACCTTAAATCGAATAGAAATTATTCATATTCTAATCCTAAATCTATCTAATACAGATATATCACACAACTTCCTTGTCAAATAAATCTCAATCTTATTAAACCTTAAATTATCGATTTCTATTCTAAATAAATATGAATTTTATTTTTTAACTTACCGTATCTCATGAGGATCCATCAGACGATGATGCTTCAGTCCGTTGGCTCTCATTATCTTCTTCATCGCGTTCCATCTCGATTTCGGAATCTCTAGTTCCATCTTCTTCTATCTCGTCTTCAACTGTCTCTGGAGGGTCATCTTCTTCTACCTCGTCTTCAACCGTCTCCGGAGGCCCATCTTCTTCTACCTCATCTTCAACTGTCTCTAGGTCATCGTCAGGTGGTGGATGAGACTCCGGTACTCTAGAAATTGGACGAGGATTGATGACGCTTGCAAGTTTTCATGCTGCATTCTTCGTGCGAGCCATTAACGATGGTGGTAATAACGACATAATTCCAGGTTCAAAGAGGAGAGGTTTGAAACAGAGAAGAGAGGTTTGAAACGGAGAGAATAGGAGGGATGAACGGAGAGGAAACGAACGGTGAAGAGAAGGAGGAAGTAAAAGTGAATTGTAAAAAC
This sequence comes from Lepidium campestre, assembly GCA_009757365.2. Classification (NCBI taxonomy): domain Eukaryota; kingdom Viridiplantae; phylum Streptophyta; class Magnoliopsida; order Brassicales; family Brassicaceae; genus Lepidium; species Lepidium campestre. The sequence goes on along the minus strand of WJSH01015823.1, from coordinate 12,522 downwards.
TTAGATTAGGGTAATTGACCTCACAGTCTTTTCTCAAATTCGATCGGTTTAGCAAAATTGAAGCTATTTAATTTTTTATTTTGGTTTAACTTTGGTTATTGAAAACAAAGCCAATTGGATCCGGGTTGTTTAGTTGGTAACAGGTACGGGTGGGTTTCACGGATTGGATCAAATTTAAAACAATTGCTGGACAGAATAAAAAAAAATCATTTTTTAATTAAAAACATATTTAATTTAATCCACTCTTTATTCAATTTTTCGACAAGAGTATATGAGCCATTTTGTTTTCAAATGATAGCCTTTGGACTTTCTATTCGATACAGAAGGTTTCAAAATGGTGGAGAAATTGAATTGTAAATCAAATGAATTGGTTTAGATTTAATGAACCAAACAATTCAATATAATAATCAGACCTAATTTTTTCTCGTTCTTACCTACCTCGTACGGTATCATTAACTAAAGTACCAATATTCAATAAAAACTGATCTCTCTTTACTCTCCCTCATACGTATGGTCATCTTTCTTCTTCATCACAAATATTTTTTTGGTTCTCAATGAGCGAAACTGTTCTAATTCTAGTTCGACGAGCGAAGTTTCCGGCAGAGATTCCGCTGAAGGTGGTGTGATCACTTTAGTTCTTCAGCTTTAACTCCAATGGTAAACCATCTCATAAGCTTGAAGGTTACAGTCTTGAAGACCACGTTTAAGTGGTGAGAATGATTTGATGTACAGGTTGTAAGAGTTTTCAGTTTTGTATTATATTGCTTAGTTTAGAAGACTATGTGTTACGTATTATATTGTTTTCAGTTTTGTTTTTTGAGGTGAAAATGATTTGATGTAGAGCTTAGAGTTTTCATTTTTGTATTGAGCTTGTTAATCCAACGTTGAGCAAGGCGAGGCTGGAGTGTGGTGTAGAGAATGTTATAGTTTTGAGTTTCGCAGATTCGTGTTGTAAGGCTTTTGATTTTTGTAATGATGTATAACTAGTTAAACTTATTTTTATTTTTGCAAATTCAATGATAACAACCAGTATTTATTTTGACTACGGAGGATATTAAGTTGAAACAGAAGAAGGGTATCGGTGGAATGCGAAGGATGCTATTACCTATGAAGTAACATTTAAAATATCAAGTATTGAGGATATCATTTACTTGGTCTTAGAAGGAAGGATACAGAAGAAGCTTGGTATGGATATAGACACGAATATCAAATTGAGTTACATTTCGTTGGTAGTCAAAGCAAGAAAGCAATCATATATTTATGATGATGAGGACGTCGAGACTTATTTATGTAGCATGGATGTGAGTCACTTAAGGAACTTTTTGCATGTGGAAGTAGATAATAGCGTTGTGGAGGAGGAATTAAGAGTAGGGCCGAACAATGTGATTGTTATTCACGAGGAAGGAAGAGATCATCATAATGATGATGTTGGAGATTCTGTGAATATTGCTAGTGAGAAATTGGTATTGAATGAGTTTGTGGAAGGTGATGGTTATGGTGTTGATGAAAGTATTGAAATGCCTTGAGATCCTTGTGATAGACAATAACAAGAAACTCAGTTTGTAGAGGAGTGGAAAGATGGCACGAGTCTTCAATTAGGCCAAGAATTTGTGTGTAAGGAACAAGTGAAAGATATAATGTTTAGAGCGTCAATTAACAAATTTTATGATTACGATGTGTTAAACTCAGATACTTGGAGATACATGGTAAGTTGTCGTCAACGAGATTATAAGTGGTACTTACGAGTATCACGGCCAGAAGGAAGTAAAGGTAGTTGGTCTGTTAAAGTATACCGGAACATACATTCTTGCTCTTGGGTAACAGCTAGTACATCAAACGTCAAAATGAGAGGATCTTCGGATATAATGTCATCTTTTGTGAGAGAGGATTACCCTGGTCAATAGGATACACCTTCTGCTAAGTCTTTTAGTTTGGTGCAAGGAAAGGTGGGACTAAATGTGTCATACAACACTGCTTTGAGAGGGAAAAAAGTTGTTGATATTGTGTGTGGCTGTCCAGAAAATAGTTACAAAATATTGTCTTTGTATTTTTATATATTGGAGAAAACAAATTTTGGCATTGTAACAAGATTGGTTTTCGATAACAAGAATTCAAGTATTTATTTGTCGCATTGGGAGCTTGTATCGAGGGGTTGCATTAGGAAAGTGTTTAGTGTGGATGCAACTTTCCTAAAAGCTGTATATCGTGGTGTTCTTATTTTTTGCCACAGTTTAGTATCTGAATCGTCATCATTACCTGATTGCGTTTGCTGTTGTTGATGGTGTGAAAGACGCAACCTGTAAGTGGTTTTTCACTATGTTAAAAATCGTCATAGTGAATGATCCGGAATTGGATTTTTTAGTGACAGAAATCATAGCCTCATAAAGGCAATTAGTGAAGTTTACCTGAGATCATGGCATGAATATTTTACCTTTCACTTATCCCAAAATGTGAGAACAAAGACTTCGAATGTCCACAAAGAAATTGTGGCAAAGAAATTCAGGGAGTTAGCTAAGATTTATATTGTGGCCGAGTTTGAGCCGGGGTATGCAGAATTTAGAAGAAGGTATCCTAAGGTGGTAGCATATTTGGACGATAGTGTTGACTTGGAAAAATGGGCTTGTTGTTACTTCCCCGAGATAAGGTACAACATAGCAACGACGAATAGTGCGGAATCATTGAACAATGTTTTCAGGGAGGCGAGAAAGTATTTTTTACTACTCTTGATTGATACGATTATTGACAAAATGGGGGAATGGTTTAACAAACACCACAATTCCATTGAAGCATTGACTTCACAGAACTTGGTTCCTTTTGTGGAGAATGAATTACATAATAGTTACGCTGAGGCGAAACACTTGATTGTTCGTGAGCTCAATGTGTTCTTGCGTGAATACGTTGTCGTTGGACGAGATGGTAAGCCTTTTCTTGTGAATTTGAGGAACAAGACATGTGCTTGCAAGCGTTTCGATATGGACAAGTATTCTTGCGTCCATGCAATAGCCGCTCTTGTCACATACAATAGTAGTCTGTACAAGTTGGAGGATGTCCATGTACATGAGTTATGCTCGGAATATTATCTACTTGAGCAGTGGACTTTGGCGTATAGTCGGTTGTTATATCCGGTCCCGAATATGTCAAGCTAGTTAGGGATTCTGGATGAAATTCTAGCAACATGTGTCTTACCACCACATTATGTGAAAAAGAAAGGACGCCGTCAAGAAACCCGAATTCCATCGCAACACAAGAATTTTTTTGTATTGATACGTAATATTTCTTCACAATAACACATATTTCGTCATAATATAAAGATACTTTTACGAATTTGTGTCGATTTGTAAATAGTTGCAATACAAACGTCACAAATGTATATTGATAACAAAAAACGTCACAATATACTTGTGAAAAATAAATATGTAATATTTTTGTCACAAATCTTTACAGAAAAGAGTCACAATGATTTATTTAAGTTTGTAACAAAATTATATATTAAACGTCACAAATTATTACTAATATTCTTAGTCACAATAGCTCAAATTTTTTGTAGTGTCGATTGGTGAGCGACGTCGAAGTTCAAGTAATAGGTCAGTGCCCGGCCTTGATTTGGGAAAGTGTTTTAATAGTAGCAACACCGGATCATAGGCGTTGGTGTTGATTTTTAGTCAAGTACGTTTTCTTATGTTGGTGTTGAGTTTTTAATTCAAGGACGTTTCTTACATGATTTGTGTTTTTATTCAGGTCTTGTATGTTGCTTGGGAATACATGTTATGTGATTTTGGTGTTGGTGTTGGTGTTGCTTTTTGAGTAATGTACGCTTTCTTACGTTGGTGCTGAGTTTTAATTCAAGTAAGTTTCTTACGTGATTTTTGTTTTTATTCAGGTCTCGTATGTTGCATGGGAATACATGTATTACGTGATGTTAGTGTTGTTTTTCTATCACGTGATGTTGATGTTGATCATTTTCTATCATGTGACTTTTGCTATGTTTGGATCAAGCATATTACGTAACTTTTGGTAAGATTTGGATCAAACATATTGGGTTATGTTTATTTGGGACGTTTGTAAAAGACCCATTATTTTTACTAGCGGTCTATTATGCCTTATCTTCAAAACATTAACATGAGTAATATTATACTCTTCTCCTCTCCTTTTCGAAAACGAATTTCATTGGCACAAAGCAAATAAATATAGGGTCTCACGTTATGTTGTGTTTGTGTCGTCTTCTCATGGATACAGCATAACAATTTTTTAATCTGAAATAGACAACAACAGAAAGTTAAAATACTAATATTAATATGAAAAAGATTGATATTTTCGTGTGATACATGTTACTAATATTAAACCAACTGGTTTATTAATTTTCTTATGATTAGAATTAGTATAATTTGTTGAAATTAAAATTTATCTATTGAGTTGGTTAATTCCAGTAAAGAGTTTACAGATTCAATAATTTGATTTTTGCCCAACATTGTATGAATTCACAATGGTATCATTCAGTTTCATTGGTTTTCTTTGGTTTGGTTAAAATTTACTGGTATTCTTTGGTTCTGTAATGAAATTTTACGTTGACATTATCCATTACCAACACATATCTTTGACGTTATTTATGTGTCCATAAGTTATTGATTAATATTGTTGTTGGTTCAGATAAGATATTGATGTTATTGGTTGGTTTGATATAATATCAACCCATGATCACACAAATGTTAACTTCATTCACATTATAATATAAGAATCTAATTTTAAAGATAACATTCTAAGTCGTATGATGATGATTTGTGTTTCATTTGAGTTATGGATGTATCACACTTTGTAGTAACAATCATTACTCTCTTTATTTAGTTTGTTACTAGTAACTACATTATGAAATCAAATTTGAATATGATTGTGAAAATTTTAAAATAATTGTTTGTAATCGTAATATATGTACTACAACACCATAATTTGATTAGTTCAACTGAATTCTCTTCACTTAACTGAATTCACTTCACGAAAAATATTGAATTCTCCCTCCAAAATCAAAATTTTGAAATATTTGATTTCCGGTGGAGATCCTTTCACTTGGATCTTTGTATACTATATATATATTCCTAAAAATTTCAAAATATTTGAAATATTTGAAACATTTCGAAAATTTTCGGAATTTTAAAACTTTTCCCTCCAAAGTAAAAAATCAAATTTTTGGATCTCAACCACAATTGTTTCACCTTTAATCTACCACAAAGCTTTCTACAAAGTTTCGCTTCTCTCATCCCTCACTTCTCCTCTCTCCATAATCGAGTTTCTTATTCTCTCTACAAGGTTTGTTTCATAAACTTGCTTATAGTTCATTTGCTTTAGATTTACAGTTTCATTTCATTTGCTTATCTTTCCTTTGCTTTAGATTTCGATTTCGAGTATCTCTTATTGACTTTTATTTGCTATTTTCTTTGAATTTGATGTGCTTTAAGGAATCCAAACATGAGTGACAACTCTTTCGACCCAAATGAGGACACGAATGCAAGGGACCTTAGAGAAGTTTACGCATTAAAGATATGGAAAGATTGGATAGCAGATAGCAACCATGGTATTCCTACAAAATGTCTTGTGGTGGAAAGATCAAGCGAGAGACCACACAAGAAATTGGAAAGACTTGGTTCGCTTGTGAGGTGTTTAAGGTAAGAACAAAATCGAAAACAACAATTTCATTGTATAGTGAATGGAATATCATGAGAACACATCTTATTTGCATAATGATGGACTCCATCAACGCAAACGTTGGAACCTGGCAATGGAACATGAGGTGGAAAACTTGAAGTACACGTCCAATGACCACTCGAGAGATATCTTTGATAACAAGCTGCAGATCCGAAAACTGGAAAAAGAGATTGAGCAACTGAAAAATGTGATTGCGAGGTTCTTAAAACAGTTTGGCTAATGTGATTCCAAGGTTGTTGTTGATGTATGTTTAATGTAGTTTGGGTAATGTGTCATAATGTAGTTTCTTAATATGTTGTAGTCAGATCCATCTTGTACTCTAATGTTTCCTAATGTTTATATTTAATTATAACAAGTTTGTATATTTCTGGTTCCATTTTATTTTACAATCGAGAATGCAATGAAACAAAATAAATAAAATAGACAAAAGAAATTGAGAATGTTTCTATGTTCAATTTTAAAAGACAATAAATGAAACATACAAAACTTAATAGACAAAAAAAATGAAATAGACAAAAGTTATTAGCTAAGGTCTCGTTAATACCATAATAATACCAGAAAATATATAACCGAATTCTACATTAATAAGCCAATAAGTCCTAAACCAGAAAATACATTAAGTCATTAGGAATTCTACCTAACCGAATAGCCAAAAAAACAAAATGACCGGTTCTATAATTTTCTAATAAGTCATTAGTCTAATTCCCTTGTCGCTTCTTCGACTGTCTTGTAACCCTTGTTTCAAATCCTGCATATGGTGGCTCACTATAAGAGCTATTTTTTCTCTTTGTTGTCTTTTGTGCCCGACTTGTCCCTTCTCCAAAGACTACCAGTATGTTTCCGGGTCCTTATTCTTCTCCTCCACTTTTGGTACCAGCCTCTCTTCCCATTCCTTTGACATGCTCCTCCATGTCTGTCAATATATCATTCATGGTATCAAACCTTTCATGAATTTGCTTGAACCATGAGAGCATCATTTCCTTAAGATCTTGAAAGTTATCTGTAATCTGCTCTTTCTTCTTTCGACCTCGAGAGGTTTCACCTCCATTCTTTTTCCGGTCCTCTGTGACATCAAGGTGCATATGTTTGAAGTACAATTTTTCTTGAAATGCACAAGTCGCCTTATCCAACCATCAACAACAGGGTCAACCGCATCCTCTTCTTCTGAAATTTCATAGATCAATTATTCCTCATCCCGTGTTGCTTTCAAGATTATTTGAATCTTCTGTTAAACAATACACAGACAAATAGCACCATCAGTTTTCAGAAGAAAAAAAAACATGAATTCCAGAAACAAAAACAACTAGTATATCAACATAAATAACAAACCTTTGTTTCATCAAGTGCTTTGTTAATTTCCTGAATTCTAAATCCCTTCATCTCACACCTTATGAACTTAGACTTGCACATTTTGGGGCACTCGCCGCGGGCATCTTTCACCTTAACTCGGAACTCCATCAGTTTTGGTATTTCTTCAAACGCTAGAAGCTACACCCAAAACACCAAAACATAAGGATATCAATAATATATCGAAAAACATATAAAACAAACATCACACAAATAAAAGGAAGTTAGAACATACCTCTAAGGTAACAACAAAGCCATAAAAATTTGAACTCGGGTTGGCAGCTTTGTCAAGGAGTCCCATCATCCGCTCAATTTCATTTAGATTGTCATAGAAAGACAATCTACCCCACATGAATGACACACAATCCTCATGATTGGTGACAATCCACCTAATTAGTGGGTCAACTGAAGTTGCTTGAACTCCTCACTTTGCATTTCCTTTGAGAATGGAAGACAGAAAATAAAGAACCGCCATCTTCAACCTGTCCCTTGAATAGGTCCTCATAGACATGAACTTCTTCTCGATGGTTTCTTGAGTCACTTTACCTTTCTTAAATTGCTTTCCCATAAACTTGAAATTCTCAATCTCTTTGTAGTTGTTGGGAAACTCGTGACAATGGAGACCAGACAAAAGTTCGTGCTCTCTCAACAAATACCGGATTGGTATACCGTTGACAACGAACCATGCTTCTTTCTTCTTCTTAGTTTGAGCCAAGCAGACTAGAAGCATCCATATTCCCATCGAACAGTGGTTTACGTCCCTAGGCATATGAAAAAATGACAAAATTGAGGATGCTCATAGAACCACTCCTTCTCCGGGTTGTCAAGCATCTTCTCAATGTTTTCCACCATCTTCGCAACGTAGCATCATGTTGAAATTTTAATGGTCTTTGTGTACTCCGTTCTAGGAATGTACATTTCCATAGGTGGTATCACTTCTGTTGCACCATCATCTGAATCCTACATTCATCCAAAACAACTTACAATCAACAACTATAACAAGCAATTCTCAATCTCATCAATGGTTAACAAAGACAATATAGAGAAATTTTAAAATTGTGCAAACTACTCCAAACTTATAAATATATAATACTATAAGTTCGATGAAAACTAAGACAATTCCCACATTACTCCAAAATTCTGCAAACTACATCGATCTACTCTAAAATTTTGGAAACTGAAAACTACTTCTGCAAACAACTATTATGATGATATTGCCTTATATAAATACTGTAATAATTACAAAATTCTGTAACTACTCCAAAATTCTGCAAACTACTTCAACCTCATCAACGGTTAGATCAACACAATTTCATAAAATTCAAACTATTCCAAATACTATAATTATACTACCATAATCAGATAAAAACTAAGACAATACTCAAACATATATCCACAACCATACGAATCAAAATTATAGACTATGAAACAAAATCGAATCAATTTCCAAATTTTATCAACGATAGAAATCAAATCAATTTCCAAACTGAGGTAATACATAACGATTCGAGTATTACCGTATCACGGGTTTCTTCTTCTTCGATTTCTTATATGTGCGTTCCTTCCTCTTCCTCTGTCACTTCTCCATCTAATTCTTTTTCTCCTCCTCCTTCTAATTCTCCTTCTTCTACTACTCCTTCCACTACTTCTTCTTCTACTACTTCTGGATCTTCGATTGCTTCGTTTACTCTTTCCGGAGGAGGATCCAAGCGAAATGAAGCGATTTGGTCGACTATCATAGTACCACTTGCACTAAACCTTGCCGCGTTTTTCGTTCTCACCATTAACAGGATGGATGAAGACTCTGAAAGAATCGATTTCACCGTTTGTTTGAATTTTCACGATGAAAGTGAAAAATGTAAATTAATGTTATCCTTCAATAAGTTTGGAGATTTCGATTTAACTTTATGGTTTAAAATTTTGGTTTTCGTCGGTTATTGTAAAAAATTCAGGTTTTACTAACCAATTTTAATGGATCCATATTTTATTATGTGGTAACGAGTTTGGGTGGGTATTTGTGGTTGGACAATATAATTTTCTCTAAAAAAAAGGATAATGAAGTAAAAGATTTTATTTTATTTTTCCATATGATTTTATTTAATCTATCTTTTATTAGGAGAGTAGTTGTGAACAATTATGTTTGACAAATAGTGTTTAAGCCATTGATACCTATGGAATGAAGCCAAAAATATGTCAGTCAAATATATGTATATACACACATCTATACTAATAAAGGAGAGGTTTTGAGGCCTCCTAAGACTACACACAATGGTGGGTTTCTTCTGTGTTGAAAAAGACATGTATTGTGACATATCATCAATTGGTTGACGTGTACACTCACGCAGTTGAATAACATATCATCAATTGCGTGAATTTTTTTTTGTGAAATGAAATTGACACGTGGCACGACCTGATTGGTCGTGCCTTTTTATATATATATTTTTTCCCTTTCATTTTTAAACTCAATTATCTTATAAAATATTTTATATAATTTTAAAAACTTTATACCAAAATTTATCATTTTTCATTCTCTATAAATAGAGACTTGGTTCATTCAATTCGGATATCAAAAACAATTTAACCACAAATATAAATAAAAATATAAAATAAAATTAGTGTGGGTATAGTGTTGAATTTTTATTAAACAAAACCATTGTAGATAAAAAAATTTAGATGAGTGTTGAATGTTGAGGTGGAAGAGAGAAGATGATTTGGAAGAAAAAATATGATGTAGAGGGTGTTGAATTTTTCCACCATTGTGGATAGTCTAAAGGTGTATTCTTCGCCACGTCAGCATGCCAAAGTCCCCTTCTGAGGCTATCCACCTCAGCAAGTTAGAATTCTTCCCTACGCTGCCACGTCATCACATACTTTTTCTATACAATGACGTTTCAATACCAAAGGTCTTTCTTACGTTCATATCAGAGGCGAGACATTAATGGTCTTTTTTGTTCGGAGCTCTGCCGCGTTTTCGTTTTCCGATCTTCCTCCATTTACTTTTTTTCCCTTTTTCTTCTTCAAATTAGGGTTTCTGTATTTGGTTTTCGGAATGATTTCGATGCGGTGAAACTTGGGAAGGATTTTTTAGGTTTGCTTGCTCTTTCAAAGGTTCGCCGAGTTGAGCAAGTGATAATTCCGGTTTTTTTTG
>WJSH01015760.1:1827-15494 GCA_009757365.2 Lepidium campestre | reverse complement strand
TTTTTTCTCTATCATTTCCTCTTCTTCTTTTTTTTTCTCTCTCAAATAGAATGCACAAAAAAAAAAAATTAAAATATCATCAGTTTTCCTTTTTTCGGGCTTAGAACTCTCTACTTGAATTAGAGGCTTTCATTCTAATTAGGTTAGAGCTTTTGCTTAATTTTCTTCTGGTCCTTTGCCATCATCGGTCTTCAGCTGCCGCTTTAAGTCATTGGGTTTCCGCTAAGCTATTTTCTTCCGCCATTTTTTTCCATTTCCTTGAAGAGTGGTTGTGCTTATTGAGCTTCTCCTTGATATCGTCTTGTTGAGCTTGATTTTCTCTTCTTTCTTCCTTGGTTTTTCGGGTTCCAACTCCATTGTTGTCATCTTGCTCTTTTCTTCTTGTTGTTTTTAAGTATGTCTGCCGCCATGGACAAGGCCTTGATAGCCATGTCTTTTGAAGAAGATGATGATTCTCTGTTTGTTATGCCTAATCTCCCCAATCTAAGTTCAAGTGAAAAGAATCATTTTAGTGTGGTTGGAAGACTCTTCATTTTGAAGCACCATAATATGTCAAGCCTAATTTATGACATACCTCGGAAATGGCAGAAGAGAGACCGAGTTAGAGGAGTTGCTCTCTCAGCTGAAAAGTTTCAATTCATTTTCAATTCTGAACATGATCTGTTGGAGATCTTGGAAAAAGGACTTCATACCTACAACGAGTGGGCATTAGCGCTTGAAAGATGATTTGCTTCTCCTCCTTCTGACTTTTTAAAAAATGTTTCAATCTGGGTCCAGATTAAAAATATTCCTATTAATTATTATAAAGTTGAAGCTATATCATCACTTGGTGAAATTGTGGGTCAAGTCATAAAAGTAGCATTTGATCCGGATAAGCCCATCAATAAGGATTTCATTCAGGTCAAAGTCAAGTTTGACGTCTCCAAACCATTGTGGAAGTCCAAGTTGATTACTCTGCCTGATGGAACCTCGGAGACTGTCTTCTTCCACAATGAACGAGTCCAAAAGCGTTGTTACAACTGTCAGCGGTTAACTCATGAGAAAGATTTTTGTCCCTTTCTAATCAAGAAGCGATAGAACAATGTTTTAGTAAGAAATCTGGGTTTGAAACCTTCACCTCTTTCTCTGGTACTAATTATCAAGCCAGAGGATCCTCTCTTTGGTGTGTTCAATGAATATCAGGTTGGTATTCATCCGCTCCTTTGGTAGACCAAAAATAGCCTCATATGTTCTTGAAGGCTTGCACCAATACCTTGTGGTAGCTCTAGGAGAAGAAAGAAAGGTTAGGGAGGAAAGAGTCAAGAAGTATGTGGCGGAAGCATAACAAGACCCATTGGCACAAAATATTGTCTTAAGATTGGAACATGCTCCCAAAATTTTATCTGACATTTACAAGGGGAAGGGGTATTTTTTTGTTATGACTCTTGAGATGTTTTTTCTCAATCTGCCAATCGTTTTACCTTTCAACCTAAGCTCATGGCTGCAGCCATGGCGGTGGGTTCTTCCCCCTCTCTCCCATTCAATCATTTTTATGATCCAACGACATATGCAGTTGGTGCCTCTGGTACTTCTGCATCTAGGATAAAAAAAAGATTGTTAAGAGCAGAGCTAGGCCTTAAAGGGCAAATGGGAAGTTGAAGGAGATGCTTCTTTAGAAAAGAAACCTGGGGCAATTGAAGGGATCTTGGAGAACAGAGAAGGAGCTGAGAATGAAGTTCAACAACAACATGGCGCTAAGCGTGCTCAAGTTCGGATGGTCCCCGAAGCGGGACTGTCCCAGGAATAATGTTTATCCTCAGCTGGAACTGCCAAGGACTAGAGCGGCCCCATGAACAAATAGTTCTCAGACTCATGGAAATGCAAAAATTAATTTTTCCATTTTTGATGGAAATAATGTCTTGGTGTATTTAAAGGTGTGGTTATGATATGGTAATTTATTTACAGTATAGACAGTTGGAAGATGTGGTGGTTTGACTTTGTTTTGGAAGAAAGATGTAAAGTTAAATATTCTTTCTTTAGACAAGAACTCGATCGACAGCCTTGTGACTCTTGGTGGTGTTGAATTTTTCTTGTCTTATGGAAATCCAGCGGTTCAGTTAAGGAATGAAGTCTGGGAAAAAATCACAAGATTTGGGATTGGAAGGTTTAAAGGTTGGGTAATCTTGGGTGATTTTAATGAAATTCTTCAAAATAGTGAAAAGATTGGTGGTCCTAGGAGAAATTCCAGATCTTTTAAGAATTTCTCTACTATGCTCCAGTCTTGTAAAATGCAGGAACTTCCAGATTCGGGGAACAGTATCACATGGGGAGAAAAGAGGTTTGATCAGTGGATTCAATGCAAATTGGACCAGTGTTTTGGGAATGATCTTTGGTTCTCTCTGTATCTTGATTCAAATAAGGTTTTTTAGGACATGAAAGACTTTGATTATCGACCAGTTTTACTCTGGCTTTTATATGTTGTTGGATCTTTCCGTGGATGTTTTCGATTTGAAAAAAATGTTAGTTGACAAACCGGGTGTTCAAGAGGCTATTCAATTGGCTTGGTCTTCCTCTCTTTTGTATGGTGGAAGTGGTGTATGCGATCAGATTTGTGGCTGAAGGAAAGGTCTCGGTAGCTGGAAGCATGGGAACAATACCTATTCAAATGGGACCAGACCATTTTACGCATGGCAGAGCATAGTATTTGGTTGTGAACTCTTAAATAAAAAACTCTTTCGACCCATCTGAAATGGCCAAGATACACATATCTGGTTGTATAAATGAATATGTGATGACGTTCCAAGAAGGCTCATCTACAAGCAATGTCTCGTTGATTTGATTTTCAAAGTGGAAAGACTAATAGATCAAGATGGTTCATGGGACTCAGAAAGGTTAAAAGACTTGTTCCCAGAACCGAAAGTGAATAGGATGATGTCATATCCACCAAACATAACTGCTGAGGATACATGGATATGGGCCTTTTCTAGAAGTGGCGCTTACACAGTGAAGAGTGGGGCTTGGTTAGCTCACAAACCTTTGTTCGAATCCCTACCGATATCAATGTCCAAAAACATAGTCAATAAAATCAAAACTCGTGTGTGGCAACTAAGAACTGTGCCAAAGGTCAAGTTTTTTATGTGGAGAGTACTATCTAATGTTATTGCATCAACTGACAACCTGAAGCGTCATGGAATGGATACGAGTCAGTTATGTCCACTATGCAAAATAGGGAATAAGACTCCGGGTTATATTTTGTTCGAATGCTTTCAAGCTAGTCAAGTCTTGAGGAAGCTACAATACCCTGAGTTACCTGGTGGTGTAGCCAAGAATACTAAAAATTTATTTCTCCATTTTATGGTTCAGATGTCTGCAGAAAAGGTGAAAGCTGATGAACGTGATGCAATGCCATGAGTTTTATGGAATGTATGGAAACAAATAAATGGTGTTATCTTTAAAGGTTGCATACCAAATGCCGATGTATTAATAGCAAAATCCCTTGAAGAAGCAGAAGAATGGCGTCAAGCATATTCTCCTGAAAGGTTATCGAATCCCGCTGATAATGCCTTATCTCTAACAACAATTAGATGGACAAGACCAAACCAAAGGATGCTAAAAGCCAATATTAGTGTATCATGGTAAAACCAAGATCTAATGTGTGGTATATCATGGATTCTTAAAGACAGTGAGGATCAAGTTCTCTTCCATACTAGAGATGCATTAACACCAACACAAAACATATCTATTACGGAATTCAGGTGTGTATTGTGTACTTTTAGAAGCCTCAAAGATATGCATATAGAGCAAGTTGTGCTCTGGGCAGAAAACAACTCGATAGTGGAGGTTATGAAACAGCCAAAAGATTGGCCAAGGTATCGAACATATCTGAAAAGGTTTCTAAACCTTCAACGAGTTTTCAATGAATGCGAGATCAAGCTATCAAGTGCACAATAACGCTAAATAATGAAAGACAAAAATTGTTTTTCCTTGAGTACAGCATGTTGAGTTTTCTCCATTTGATGCTAGGTATTGAAAAATTTGTTTATTATTCCAAATTGATATTTATTTTTCATCATCTCTATTTATTGGTTTCTCTTTCACTTTCAGATAAGTTTATCTTTTCAATTATGGATTTTATAGCATTCTTCCCACATAAAGATATTGCATCATAGTATTGAAAAATCTTTTTATCATTCCATGCTAACATAATTATGAAATTACGATATATCACTTATGCATGGAAAAAATAATATGAAATATGTATTTTAGAAAAACATCTTACATGAAATATATCTATATATACTTAAAATATTGCAAGTATCTCCTTTATTTTATGCATATAAACTTGTAAATTATATTTATATTTGTGCACAAAATATATTTGTGCGATTTAATTGCGAATTTTGTACATTATTTATATTATATATTCTTCCAATTATTTTTAAATATATATATAATTATCATTTTGAAAAAATAGAATTATTCTTGAAATGAATGAAATCTACTTCACTTTCACACACTAGCGACTCTTTCGCCGTGAAACCGACTATTGTTGGCCGCATTGATCTCTGGCTAACCTATTCATACATCTCAACATAAAACTTTTAATTTTTCTTCTCTTTACTATTTCTCTTGCTCTCGATGCTGCTTCCACCACTTCGTTTGGTTAATTTTCTTCAATGTCTAAGCTTCGCGTGAACCTTAGACTCAAGAACCTTCATACAATGAAGAATATACAATGAAGAATCCTTTTGATGGATTTTTCCCGTATAAACATGCATCATTATACTAATTATCGATTTCTGCATCATTCCATGGATCTGTCATTATTATTAGTGCTTGGCATAATTACTCATTATTCGGTTCATATTTGCTACTCGGTTTGTACTTGACTCAAAAAATTAAGTACGTGTTATCGTTAAGTCAAGCACTAAGTAAGTTAATTTCATTACTCGCAAGTACAAATCAAATAATAAGTATCGACAAAATTTTCAATACTCGGATTGTTAGTATTTGACCCGTTACTTTATAATCATATAATTTTTAAGTTTTTTTTAAAGTTTAAGGTTTAATTATATATAAAAAGGTAAATTGTTAATCTTTCCAAATAATTATAGGTTAAAGTAAATAATTATAGAATGATTTAAATTTAGATTGAAAAAAGTAGCATGATATTTGATTTTTCTATAAAAAAACTAAAATTTAACTAATAATTTTGAACAATTACAAAACAGGTCAAGTAACTTGCAAGTACTAAATGTTATTACTTGAACAAGTCAAACCAAACAATAAGTATATGAAAATTAGCAAGTACCCAGCTAATACCCAACCCTAATTATTATATATGGTGTAGTTATATATATAATTATAACTAGAGCTGATTGTGTAATTTTGTAATGATTCTGGTGTTTTATTTAATATCACATATTACAAGCCCTACAATCTTCAATTAAATCCTAAAATTTGTTGAGAAATTATTTATTTTAAGATTTGTAAGAAATATATTCACTTTTCAAAAGGTTATTATTTATCAATTATAAAAACAATTAAAACTTTCAAAGAAAATTGTAATATCAGTAAAAAACTCTATAAATTAATAATAGTTAGACTTTAAAAAATTATTAATTTAGAGAGGATTAATTTATCCATAAATTAATATTATTAATTTATAGAAATATTCATACAAAAAATTATAAAATTTTATATTCATTCCATAATTTTCTTAACTATACTTTAATTTAAAATTATTTTTTATTAGAGCTTTAGATTGTTTTTTAAAGATTTTCTGTTAAAGGTTTCTAAATTTTTTAAAATACTTTGGTGTTAATATTTTAATTTTCTTATATTGTTTTAGAAAACATATGACCTCATTAGTTCTATGAATATATAGTTTTCAACATTTGGAAATACTTACACATAAAAACATAGTTATTACATTTATAACTATTCATATCAATGGTATAATACATATCAATAAGACAACACTAGATATTTTAAATACAATATAAAAAGTTAGATTTGAGGTCTTACCAAAATTTAACTTTAGGAAAAAACAAAAAGCACTAATATCATTTTTTTATAAGCTATAGTACTAAATATATACGCCTAATATTTATAAATATTAATTTATGATATTATTGGGACTATATTTTTACATACGGCTTTCAAAATAATTATTATCTTATTAATTTATTAAATTTAATCAAATTTTACACTAGTTTGACTTGGGACAATAAAATTTTATTAATTTATAGAGGTTATTAATTTATCGAAGTTCTACTGATATATATATATATATTTCTTCTATATAATAAAAGGATAACATTTTTTAAGACAAACATTTATTGATGTATTATATTATTACTTATGTCATTAAAAATTTTTAAAACACTAAAATTATGGAAAGGATAATTTTATAAAATTGTATATGTTGATTCTCTACAATACAAGATACATAAACATTAATTTTAAATCTTAACATTCTATGTTTATATCAAAAGATATTTTCTTTCTAAACCTAATTAATTAAAATATTTATATTATAAAATATTAAATTATAAATAAAATAGCACGAAATTATTATTTTTAAAATATATTAAATTATTATCTTAATATATTATTTTTAATATGTTAAATACTAATAAATTAAAATAATTTTTAACAACTCTTAATATAACTAAAATTTATATAATAAACTATAAATTCAAAACTTTGATTTTATATATAATATTTATCAATAGTCCAAACTTTTGAATTTATAGAATATATAAAAATAATTTAAATTTTAAATTTGGATAACATTTCAAACTAATCTGATATGCATCTTCTATTAATACATTAATATTTAAATAATTTCAAAACAACATCTCAAAAACGATATTTCAGAGTATAAAAATTGATATATATATATATGAAATTTAAATAAATAAACTATGTATGTCCCATAATATTAAATAAAAAAATATATATAACTTAATAAAAAAAAATATTATAACGTAAATGATCATCTAGAGTAATGTGAGTTGACGTAAAAAATTAATGTGAATCAAAAATATATATTTATATTGCTTAGCACGGACATCATCTATTATATAATAGATTAAAATTTTGGTTTTAGTAAATTAAATACAAATAAAAGATAATATATATATATATATATATATTCATATCAAACTATGTGATAAGAAAAAAAATATATATATATTTTCTAATACAAATCAAACCATATGAATTACATCGATTAGAACCTTAAATATAATTTTGTTTGGCCATGTTCATAATATTACACTTTCTATTATTATACTTTATGGAATTAATTTTAAAGAAATTAGATTCATTTAATTTACTTACTATATCAAAGGAATTTATATTTTGCGATTTGATATATTTGTATAACTTATTTGCTATATCAAAGAAATTTATATTTGGGATCTTATTATATAAAGTTAGATTTTCAAAACTTAGTAATTAACAAGATATTGACACGTGTCAAATATAATGATCCTAAATATTTATGTATTTTTATATCTTATTATATAAAGTTGGATTTCCAAAATTTTGTAATTAACAAGATGTTGACACGTGTCAAATCTAATGATTTTAAATATTTATGTATTTTTATATCTTATTTTATTATATCAAGTTGGATTCCAAAAGTTAGTAATTAATAAGATGTTGACACAACATGTCAAATCTAATGATCCGAAATATTTATGTGTTTTCATATCTTATTATATAAAGTTGGATCCCAAAAGTTAGTAATTAACAAGATGTTGACACATGTAAATAGGTTTTTTGTCTCATTCGTTTTATATTGACGTTTAATATTTAGTATTATACTTGAGTTTTAAGATTTGAAAGATATTTATAGTTTTTTACTCTTTTTTCTGTCAACATATATAGTATTTTATATATATATATATATATATATATATATTCATGAATACATATGTAAATAATTTATGTGAGTGTTTCGTAGGGTTTATCATTATCACTGGGTCATCATTATTTTATGATGAATAAGATTGTTATTTATCAATTTTTGAAGTTGTTTGAATGTGACCATATTTATATATGGTTTATAGTATGATCGTCTTCTCATCTCAATTTTTTAATTTTATATAGGTTTAATAACCTGAGCAAAACAAATGAACACAAAACTTCAAAGCAACAAAAGTTACTTGACATTAGATCAATTAACCAAAAAACATCTGTATACGGTAATACGTGAATGATCAAAATTTGTAATTTTAATGTGCAATATTGTAATAAATATTACAAAATTTCCGATCACAAATTTCAAATAAGATTAACAAAAATGACAAAAATTGCGTGCATAGAACAACAAATTTGTCAAATACCTCTTGAAAAATTTCGATTTCGAAATCATGAGGAGCTAGCAAAATGAAAAGATACGACACAAGATTTATACAGTTTGAATCATGACTTTTTTTCTTTCAATCTTATCTTATTATATAAAATTGGGTTTTCAAAAGTTAGTAATTAACAAGATGTTGAAATGTGTTAAATTTAATTATCATAAATATTTATTTATTTTTATATAGGGTTTAAAGAAAATAAAACATATCTTATTATATAAAACTGACTTTACAAAATTTAGTAATTAACAAGATATTGACATGTGTCAAATCTCATGATCATAAATATTTATATATTTTTATATAAGTTTTAAAGAAAATAAAATATATCTTATTATATAAAGTTGAGTTTTCAAAAGTTAGTAATTAACAAGATGTTGACACGTGTCAAATTTAATTATTATAAATATTTATGTATTTTTATATTGGATTTTGTGCAAACAAAACCTCAAAGTGACTAATTTTTGCAATTTAATTATTCAAGTAAAATAAATACAAATCAATACCATAAAATATAAAGTCAATGAAATGTAACCCTTATACAAATTTAAAAAGGTGTTTATGATCACATACTTTTGATTTTTGAAACTTCAAGTGTAGATTTGGATTATTTATAATCAGGCTTCGATTTGATATATTATTTATAGTAACTTTAAAAATTTGATAAATATGTTGGAGGGTTATATTGTATTAACTTTAGATTTCATGGTATTGACTTACTTTATTTTACTTGGAGGGCTAAATTGCAAAAGTTGGTTACTTTTAGAATTTTCTTTTTTGTATTTTTTTACAAAAAACTCATATATATTTAAAAAAATTAAATACACATGTCAAATTTATATTATTACTTTTTCAAAATTATTATTCAAAATATGTTAATTATTTCAAATGTTATTAAACAAACCCGTGCATCGCACATGTCGATATCTAGTTATATAAAGTTTGATTTCCAAAAGTTAGTAAATAACAAGATGTTGACACGTGTCAAATCTAGTGATCCTACATATTTATGTGGTTTTATATCCTATTATATAAAGTTTGATTTTCAAAAGTTAGTAATTAGCAAGATGTTGATATGTGTCAAATTTAATGATCTTAAATATTTATGTATAGTGTTTTGTGCAAAAAAACCCTCGAAATGGTTACTATTTGTAATTTAACCCTCCAAGTAAAATAAATGCATTTCAATACCATCAACCAAAAAGTCAATGCAATATAACCATTCGTCATCATTATTAAGTTTTTTTTTTAAAATTACGATAAATAATATATCAAATCGAAGCCCCAATAATATATCCGGATTCTTTCTTCTTTTAGTTATCAATTTTCTTTTTATAAAAACAATCAAATGTCACGCTATAGCGCATGTTTAATCTCATTTTTGTCGTTGTTGTAAAACATAGAAGCAAATTAAACATAAACAGCTCATTACATACATAATATGATGTTCTGCGTAGTCTTTAATAAATAAGTTATGATAAACTAATTTTAACTATACTTTATGATACTCGATAAATTAATAACCTCTATAAATTAATAAAATTCTTTGGTTTCAAGTCGGGCCAGTGTAAAATTTGATCAAATTTAATAAATTAATAAGATAATAATTATTTTGAAATTCTTACTAAAAATATAGTCCCAATAATATTATAAATTAATAATTATAAATATTAGGCATATATAATTATATTTAAGATAATTTAGGCAAAATATAATTCTAGTGTTATTTGTCTTTTTTATTAAGTTAGAATCTAGCTGGAACTCATCTCTAATTTTCTTTACTGCTTCTTAAACTTTTGGTTTTGTGTTTTCGATCTGTACCCAAAATTTTTGAAGAGTTCTAGACACAATGATTGCTTCATTACGTGTAATTGGTTCCAAAACTGCATCATCATCTTCGACTTTTTTATTAACATTAATTACAGAATTCACAATCTCTTCTAAAGTCTGAATTTCTGAACATGTATCATTTTCACCCGGATAGTCAAATAGACTATTTTACATTACGAATATTTGTATTTTTTACAGATTTTTCTATAAATTAATACCTTTTTAAATTAATAATTTTTTAAAGTCCCACTATTATTAATTTATAGAGATTTTATCATACATCTCAAACCTATCAAACAAAACAATTCATTCTCTGCAATTCTTTACATTTGAAACAATATATAGCCATCTAACTTAATATTGTTTCTGTGCTGACCAACATTTTTCCCAAGTGTTTTTGCATAATTGGATCAATGAAACTACACACATTTCAAAAGAATTCTAAGATGCCAATGGTTAATTAAGATGATCGGGGTTTATTGGAGTGTGAATTTTAATGGATGTATAAACCTTTATAAGATTTGAAAATTCATAAGAATCCTTTGATTTTTAAATCACAAAAGGTGAATTTAAAAATTAAACAAACTAGATTTAAAAATCATAGTAGCTGAATTTCAAAATCAAAACTAAATAACTTTTATTATAAAAAATAGAATATAACATATTTTGAATATCTTATCATCATTGATGTCTCTCAGTCAAATCCTTCTATATATTTAATACTATTTTTGCTCTCCACTAATTGACATATTCTCTTTCTTAATATTAGGTTGAAAGAACTTTCACTATTTTCTCTTGCCAAGCAAACTGATTTTTATAAATCAAGCGGTCTAAATTACTTCAGTCAAATTCAAAACATGAGTGATACAAATCAAGCTCCAAACAACAATAAAACTAAGATAAAATGCTTACAAGTAGATAATCTCAAACACATTGGAGCTCTTAGATAAGAGTTGGAGTTTTGTTTTTGTCACTAGTGTGAGCCTTGGAACACTCCTAGTTCTATCACCATCAAGGACAGTTGAACTAAACAGATCGCTCAACAAAATCGAGGTTCGTGTCGAGCTACGAAAACGTTTCTCTATACAAGAGAAATTTGGAAGAACCATTCTCTCCATCAACGAGGAAAACCATAGATCTAATAGTCTTCTAAGAGATATTAACCTAAATATTGGGCTCACAATTAAAATTAAAATATCTCTAAAGAAACTCTCTCTAAAGCCCAATTGAAAGTTTATGTCCTCAATAGCCCAAAAAATCAAAAAGAACATTAGAGAGAGTTTATTAAAATATCTCATTAAGTATAAATCCAGGTCCACCAATCCAGCCCATTAACAAACCCAAATTGAAAGAGTTGTGAGAGGAGACATGGGAAAACCTTACATCCTAGTTTAGCGCTGTCGGATTGAGCATAAATATCACCGGAGCTCTGCAGCCGAATAGAGCTTACTCCATCGCCGACGAACCATTGACAGGAACCAGTTCCAGCTCGAAGGATGTTGCCGGTATCAAGAATCTCTTCAGAAAATGCCGAGAAAAATTAAGAATGCAAGGTTTGGTCTTCATGTGAAATTCCAGTGAGACATTCGACGGCCAAAGCAACATCGGAAAAAAAATGTGACCTCTGATACGGGGTGAGGGCGGAGAGCCTTTAGATCTAGCTCAAAGCTTGCCGGAAGCAAGAGAAAACAGATTTGAAAAGTTGGGACTAGAAGCATTGAGTGGTGGAAGATGGAAAAGATGATCTTGGCAGTTAGGAGTTGCCGGAAAACTCAGAGACATCGAAAAATAGCAGAAACACGAGAGAACAGAAGAAAAAAAACAGAGAAGAAAGAAAAAATCAGAAAATAAGCAAATTGAGATCGTCGCCGGCGGCCAACAACACCACCGGCGATGAAAGGAAGATGAAAAGTAAGAGAACTCTCGATTGTAGTTCCTGGGAGTGTTTGATTTTTCAATGTTTTTTCTATTGTTCTCTTTTACGTGGCAATGCTCTTTAAAATCATTAATTTAGTAAAATTTGTTTTTGCGTAAACTCACTCCAAAGAACTTTCACTACTATTGTCATTATTTTTTTCAAGAACTTCTTCAAGAAAATATCCATTATGCTACCGTAAAAATAATTCACCAATTAGGTATGACATGAATATTTGTTAGTGTATCAATTGATGAGTTTTATAGGTTGATTAAACGTAACATTATGGGCTCCTAAAATACAATTTACTAGTTGATTCTATCATTGCTGAAATTTTTAATACAATAATTTTTGGTATAAGATAAATAAATTTATGTTAAATTGTTTTGGCTCAACCTTTAGCTATTCAGAAAAATACCTGAAGTTATATATATATATATATATATACGTCATGTCGATGCATCAATGGTGTGATTATGGATTTGTTATTATTATTATAAAGGAGATTTTCATCTAAGATTTGTAAATTCTTTGATTTTAAAATCATAGAAAGTGAATTTTTCAAATAACAAGTATTTTGTAAGGATTTGAGTCATTATATTTTAAAGGGAAATCCACTCAAATCTATTAAAATAACAAATACATACTCAAATCCGTAAGATAGAAGAACGGGTGATTTTAATTAAGATTTATAAATGATATAACCAAAAATGGGTGATTTTGAGTAGGATTTACAAATGACATAACCAATAACACATAATTTTAAATATGATTTGAAAATCAATGCTTGAAAAACACATGATTTTGCAAGGATTTTTAAATCCATTAAAATATCACCTCGAAGAAACTCCCTAAATGTTTTATTATGTATAATAAAGTTGTAATGATATTCCAAGTCAAAATAACAAGGTTTGAGTAAGGATTTCAAACCTTGTATTTTAGAAAGAAATTCATAACCAAAACCAAATCCATTCAAATTCATTATAAAGTCAAATCCATACTCAAATTTTAATATTGAATAATGGGTGATTTTAACTAGTATTTACAAATCAATGCTTAAATAACACATGATTTAGATATGAGTTTTAAAATCAATGCTTGAATAACACATAATTTGAATATAAATTTTAGAATCAATGCTTGAATAACATATGATTTGAATATGAGTTTTTGAATTAAAAACACATGATTTTGCAACGATTTCTAATAGTATTAAAATCTAGCCTCCAATGGAAATCCACAACGAGTTAGTTCTTTTAACATTTCCATATGCGAACATGACCATAATGTAATCATTCTCTTGTGACTTGAGTGTTCGTGAAATCAATATCTGATTCAGAGATTAGCAAGTCGAAACCTGAGTTTAAGCATCCAAGCCAAATCGGATGCCAACACACATTTGGGACGAGCTATTGTTATGACCATTTTAACGGTTCTCTACTGACAATTTGACTTCGAGTGACTTCATTGTTCTGATGCAGTCATGTAAGTATTTATACGACAATTTTCATGACACCAAAGAAAAGGCCTAAGAACCGAATACATATTTTCGATACTCGGTTTACGGG
>WJSH01015644.1:3298-16860 GCA_009757365.2 Lepidium campestre | reverse complement strand
CGTCAGTGATGACTCGCTTAGAGGCTTTGAAATGTCAAACTCCATAAGTTCCAGAGACATTAATTACCCTAAATGGTGATTAAGAATGTTGCAGTTTTGTTTGCTCCTTCAATTAGGTTTTATTCGTGTCTTAATATATATATAATTTTCCAACAACTCAATGGAAAATGTCTAATCCATAGCCTAAAATCCACTCTTCCGATAGTCGAATCTCTTATGGCAGAGCCGTTCAAACATTAATGTCAAAACTGTTGAACTCCTATGTCAGAGTCATTACCTGAATCATCTAAACCATTAAACTGAGAAGAGTTGGTATATATATATATATATATATATAACTTTCATAAGATTAGCTCCACTATACAATTTTTATATATTTTGGTTGAACTCTTACTTATAATAATAAATCTAGCATTTGTTTAGTAGAATAATTCGAAACACTAGATGCTAATTAATCTTTGTCGTTGAAATAATCAAAACCAACTAGTATCTTTTTTATTCTAACTATTGCAACATTTCAAGATGTTTGGTTCCAAAAAGAGGTTATAATTTTTTTATTTAAAAGAAAAAGAGTAAAATACTCTTTGTTTTTTTTTTTTGGTAGGAGTTTTAGTGGCTTTGTTTATCGTTGAAAAGGGGGGTGAAATGGTTAAACATTAAGATTTTCAAAATAATAATTAGACTTAATTAGCTTGCGTGAGAAATGAGAATCCATTAACCCAAGAACATGTAGGTGTTAACAGTTAATTTGCTAGAGTTAATAACATCAAACATAAGTAAAGAAAATGATTATTTACTGAAGAAGACTTAACGTTTTTTCAAAGATAAACATTTGATGAGTAATGATGTAATTTAAATATAATTTAGACTAAAACTTTTGTTTTATTTAACTGTTATGCTTTCACAAATTATATGTGCCTCTATTTTATTGTGTATGATCAAGATTTTCCAATTAGAGTTCAAGTTTTTTTTTGTTTTTATTGCAGTATTTGGATCGATTGACAAATTTCTCAATGGAAGTAATATCCATCAAAAAATTTCGACCGGCCACAAAGAATCGTCAAGATTCAATGAGGAATTCTTGAATGTAAAAAAGACGTCGAGGTTGTGTTAAGAAATCCATATGAAATTTTGACGAATTTCTCATGTGTCGATTAAAAAAGTTAATCGTATTTTTTTACCGCCTAAACTTATTTTCGACGAAAAATTTGTAATAAGTAATAACGCTATTGAACACTTTTAAGTTTATAACACCAAATGCCCAGTAAAAATTTAATTCTCCCAAATTAAATGTCGACAGAACGCATACGGTTTTTCATGAGAAATTTCTCTATATATGAAAATTTTCGACTCTTCTTCTCCACTTCGCATCTTCCTTATTCCTCATCATGTATTCTCTTTCTCTTCTTTTATTTTTCGTTTTCGTTTTTATTTCTATATATATAGTTTTTTCATATATATATATATTATATTAGGTTAATAATTTAGGGTTTAGAAAATTAAAAGTTGGTTTGAATAAATTGTTAAGTTGAAAGTTTTAATACATTTAGGTTAGCAAATTCGTAAGGTTTTGAGGTTGAGGGAATAATTTTTAGGGTATTATATATAGTAAGATTATAAATTTATAAAATTATATAATTTATAAGATTATATGGAATATGTATATTATACATGATATAAAAATCTTATTAGTTTATAAAAATTTTGTATCATGTAAAAGTGTAATGGACAACATATATGGGTTGAATGACAAACGAAACGAAGTATTTTTCAACAGGGAAAAAAGTGAAAAATAAGAGATCGGAGATAATGAAACAAATGTGAAGACATCAGTAGAAAAACATCGGGTTCAATTTGAACAAAATTTTTAAATCAAACCTACCACAATATACCCTAATCTAGAAATTGAAGATACAATTACATCAATTTGACATGTATTCGTCAAAGTCTTTCGGCCTTGCATGTTGAAGTATAAGCGGTTCTTTGGGCGATGACTTGTTTGTTTGAGCTGAACATTCTGGAGGTGGTAATTGCATCAGATTGCATGAAGATGGTGTCCTCTCCAGAAAATTAGCATGCCTTCAAGGAGTACCTGGAAGATTTCTCTCATCTCAGGAGCTTATTCTTTGCTTTCTCTTTATCTTGTATTCCTCGTTCCCTTAATCACAGAGTTGATCTCCTCTCCAAAGTCTTAGGGCCCTTTTGAGAAACTTTTCTTTTGTAGACATTCCGCCATTTTTTTGGCTTCCACCAAACTTATAATGAAACTTGAAGTTGACAAAAAACAAAAAAAGTGTAATAATGAATATCGCAAATTGTAATTTGTAAAGCTTTATGTACAATTATGTTAATTGTGTAATATATAATGTTTTGTATTATATTTGTAATTTATAACATTCTTTAATTATTTAACTTTAATGTTTTGTATCATCCAGAATGTAATATTTTTAATAAAATTGAACTACGAGGTTCCATCGAGAATTCTATACAAATTCTCATCCCGAACAACTTAATACAGACTGTGAATTTTTGTCTGGAATCCGTTAGGATGTCTTGTTCTAGACGGTTTTATTGATGTGATTTTTTTGAAGTATAAAATCATTTGCTGACTTAGACATATTATAATATAAATAGTAACTTGTTAAAAGGTAATTAACTGAAAAATAAACAGTAAACTAATGTATGACAAAATCAAAACTAAATACTACCTGGGCACAAATCTATAAGTAATTTGTGAAATTTTACTATATACCAAATTTCTCTTAGAACTATTTCATTTGGAAAATTCTCTCAAAATATTAAATGTAATGATAAACTTATATTAAAATTGAAAGTATTTGCTTTCATAAACTTATAGAACTACATTTCAAAATGTATATCGTGTAGACCTATATAATCATATGAGATCATGCATCATAGAATTTAGTATTGAGATTATAAATCTAGTTACATCGATGAAATTGTTAACAAAATAAGATAAAATAAAATTGAGTGGTGGCCAAGCACCTAGAAGACCATCGAAATCAGTTTTAAGAACAATAACAAACTTTTTTTTACATAACACAAATACTTAATCATAATTTTTTTTGTTAATAGATATTTTTTAATCATAGTTTATTATGCATATACTATCAATGTTAAGTAAGATGTAGTTATTATATGATACAAAGACTTTTAAGCAATGAAAACTTTGTTTATTTGTCCCTTTAACACATAACCAATATTTAATTTATCACAAACTCAGCCGAAATAAAATGGTTAAGGCAAAGACTACAGTTGTCTTGTTGAAAACTGAGTTTTTTGGTGTTTAAATAATGAAGATATGAACATAAAAATTGAATATTTAAAATGAAAAATGAGAAAACAATTAGTATATATAATAAAGTCAAATAGTTACAGCTAGCTTCCGGCTATATAGGAAGTTTGGAACTCCTCATTCTCGATTTTCTTAAACAAAACATTTCTTTTATGTGGTTGCCAACTTTATTTTCGTATCAACTATTTTTGTTATAGGTTTATTTATTAAACTGGAGTCATTCTAATCTATGAAGAGGTTCAAATTAATTTTTGGGAGAGATACATCTTATATCTTATGAATAGATTCTCTCTCCGGATATTTAAATGAGCCGAAACAAGGATTTATATTCATGTGACTGTTTAAGACAATGTAACTTAGTTTTGTATAGTAAGAGAATCGAACATGCGAGCATACTATTGCTCCAATCTCGCTTCCTATCACTTGACCACAAGACTCTTGACATATGTTTTTTTTTTGTTAATTAGGAGTTTAAGATCTTCAGTCATATTCCTTTAGACTTGTATTAGCTGTTAGTAATACTATTAAGACGTAAACCATTTCTCTCAATAAATTGTTTACATTAAGGAGGAGTTGAACCATGTTAAAGAAAAACAACCAGAATAAATTGTCAACCAATTCAATTTATTATTTATATTATTATACGTGGTTGTCAAATTTTTTTTTTCTTTTTCATTATATTGGAAAATTATGGATTAAAAAAAACAACGTGTCCACTTACTTATCTTTATCGTTAAATATGTCTTTGAAGATTATCTTTTTTCGGCACTATGATTAAGATTATGTATAATTATTTATTGTAATTAACACGTCTATGATTTTTATTTATCGAGGACAGGTGATCCAATTGTTCTAAAATTTAATGAATAAAATTTGAGGCGGCAAAAAAAAATGATATATCTTACAGTATACATAAGTTCTTTTAGGTCAAAACTTGATTATTATTTTTTTGTCAACAATTGGATTGACATGACCCGATCCATATCTCAAATTCACTCCCTAAAAACCCTTTTTTTCTTCCACTTGTTGCAGGGAGACCACTACCATTGGATCACCTGTCCTCGGCAAATGAAAATCAGATTAATTATGGAAACTTAAAAATTAAATGATATATTATAAGGAAAAAAATCAATCAAACACCGACCTTACCAAAAAGATTAAAACAAACACTGAACTATCGAAACTCCAGATTAAATATGTATTTGTATTTGACTTCTATTTAAACCATGAACTTTTAGTTGACCGAGCCGATTTACCCCGACCTTAAGTTGTTTAACAGAAATTCTGAGGGACTTGTCCAAGGGATGTTGTTGTGGCCTAGATTGAATATGTTAGGAGTATTACCACGATCATGGATGTCTGTTAAACAAGTTAACATCAGAGTAAATCGATTCGGTTAACTTAAAGTTCAGGGTTTTAACGGAATTCAACTATAAATTCCGAGTTTAATCTAGAGTTTTGATAGTTCGGTGTTTGATTTGACTCTTTTGGTAAGGTCAGTGTTTGATTGACGTTTTCCCATATATTATAATAAAATGACTCGAACTCTGCCAAAAGAATTGCGGAATGGACCTAACCTAACATAACTTTTCAAAGGTATTAAATGCATAATGGTTTACTCCGCTAGGTTTATTCTCTTGTAACAATGTTTATACGAGACAATGAACTTTTGGTCAAGTGGTAGGGTCGAGAATGAGACTTTAAAGAGTTTGCAAGGTCGATCTCCTTATTGCGCGAAACAAAGTCACATTTTCCTGGTCACCCCTACATGGATATGGGCCCATGCTTTTGGTCAATTTAAATAGCCGGAGGTGAGGGTCTATCCGTGAGCTGCATCACCCCAAAAAAATAGTCTAAACCCTTTTTATAAGGTATGGGAACTCCTCATGAGTTAAAAAAAAAGAATGTTTATGCGAAGAATAGTAATAATCCAATACTTGAATTATATTACAAATTGGTTTGTAGTTACTTAAAATGTGCCTGAAACATGCGTAAAGTGATATATCCCAAAAAGATTTGACTTTTGAGAATTTTTTTAGTAAACTTAGTCATATTACTATATACGTAGAAAAGATAAAAAAAAGCTTGTAGACATGGACAAACTTGTATCACCATTTTATATTGGAAATGTTTTTGGATTCTAGACATGGACAAGTTCGTCGGTGTGGGCAATCGTTTTTTTGTCCACATATATATCAAATATATCGCATTTCAACGTGCTACAACTGTCATCCAAGATTATTAGTAATTTAACAAGGACATGGATAAACATTTCAAATAATAGTATTGTCAATTTCCTTTAGATATGGACAAACATTTTCACGTATGTCCGTCATACACAATTCTATGTTTTTATGGACATGGACAAATATTTATATTTCAAGATGGACAATAGTATTCCTATGGACATTGTATTATAAGTATTATATTGTGGACATGGACAAACATTTATATTAATATGCAGTTATTAGAAACCATACATTTACATTAATATTTGGCGTGGGTATAGTCCCGCTTATATATACGTGGACAAACTTCAATTGTCTTTTGTCCCTTGTCTACTCCACCAGTAATATTCAAAGAAAGATGCTCACATACATGGAAAATAGTCTTGGATTCTAGACATGGACAAGTTCGTCTGTGGCCAAAATGTCATCCAAAATTATTAGTATCCAAAATTATTAGTATTATAACAATGACATGGACAAGTATTTCTATTAACATTGGACGTGGGGGTTTAGTCCCCCTACTATATGAGTGGGCAAACTTAAATTTCAAAAAGACATGGACAAATATTCCATCAAAGAATATTCCTTGGTTTTATGGACATGGACAAACATGTATGTTTAGACATGGACAAATAATATGATTTGTTTTCCTCGTAGGGGGTTTTATGATCATCTGATGGTGATATAAAATTAAGGACATGAACAAATTTTTAAAGCCTTCTAATATTCATGAGAAAATAAGGACATGAACAAGTACTTAAGACCTTCTGATACTAATATAAAAATAAGGACATGAACAAATTGTTAAGATCTTTTGATGTTAATATTAAAATAAGGACATAGACAAATACTTAAGACCTCCTGATGCTAATATTAAAATAAGGACATAGACAAATTCTTAAGACCTTTTAATGTTAATAAAAAAATAAGGACAGACCTTCTAATGTTATATAAAAATAAGGACATAGACAAATTCTTATAAAACCCCTACTCTTTTCATCAAATCTCCATGTCTTTAAATTCGAAGGCAAACACAAGCAAATGGACAACCTGTCTTCCAAACATTCAGAAGAAAAACTATAATTAACAGACAAAGTAATTTCAAACAACATAAGGACAAAATTTTATAAAAGGACAAACCATATGTTAAACAAACCAAAAATTTGTCTTTTCACATGTACTTCTTTGTCCCTTTCTTCTTATGTATTATTGTCCCAGTCTGAGATTTTAGATTTTACTTTGAAGCGTATTCTCACCTTCCGCCACATCACCTTCTAACCATTTCCCCAAGCAAATCACGGACGATCCTCCTTTCTCCTTTTCGTCTTCTCCTATCACACATGTGGTATATTATCAACCAATGATTTTGACGCCAGCGTTATCCTCTTATTTTTCTTCTCTTATGCGTATTTTTTTATCTATGATTCTGGTTTCATAAAGTTTTCTTTCTCTTTCTTATTTAATAAAATCGAGAGACTTGTCGTGTCATGTTAAAAGTTATATGACATGACATGACATGCCCGCTTCTCTGCCCACACATAAGGGACAGTTTGAGGCAAATGAAATTTTGCTTAAATCCAGGGTAATTGAGTCTTTTCATACGACAAAAAGGGTAGGCAGGAGAAGGCCAAAAAAAGGGACATACTGGACTATTTACCTATACTCAGGGGGCACGCGGGACAAAACTCCCAAACAAAAATTAAGTAACTACACATCCTATAATTCCTAAGTCATTTAGGTCCGTTTTACCCTTTTACTTTTTTCTCTAACGTTTTCTTACATTTCTCTCTCTTTCCTGTTTCCTATCTTCTTCTTCATCGTATATGAAGAGATAAACTTCATTTATCTGCAACTTTTTTTTCCATTTTGATTTTCGATTTCGATTTTTGAAATGGCGAAAAAAAAATCATGAAAATAATTGTTATTTTGCTCCTTTGTCTATCATCAATTGCTTCTTTTTGACTTTTCTTTTGCAAATACATCTAGATTCAACAAAAGAAATAATAGTTCTTGCAAATACACCTAGATCCAACGAAAGAAACAACAGCTCTTGTTACCATTGAGAATCAAAACATAAACTTTAAGAACAGTTTCATAAATGGATTTAAACGGCGATGGAGGCTGAAATACTTTACAAGTATGACGTTGACGGTGGAGATGGTGACGAAATTGGCTATGAGATACTTTACATTCTCGGCTCCATAGTAACCATCTTTTCCTCATTTTTGTTTACATTCTCGGCTCCATATGTTGGCCCTCCTGATTATGTTTTTGTAAGTTGTACATATGAGTTTACCCGATATGAAATCCTTTACTTGCTACATATGAGTTTATCTAATACAAAATCCTTAATATGATACTTGCTGAACTAGTAAACATGCCCATCATCTAACATGTACATGGTAAATGAAATATTACCCATCATCCGCTACTATTGTACTTGTCGTAACTCTTCCCTTTTATGTTGCTTCGTTTTGTGTTGCATGTACAATCTATTTGTGTGATTATCCGCTATAAACTTAGTTATCCGCTGATGGTTTAGGACAAGGTTATGCAAATATTTTCTGCAATGTCCCTATCACTTACTTTGTTACTGTACCTGAGTTAATATTTTTTTCTTGCAACTCTGCATTCTTTTCTTGCATGCTACGTGTTTTTGTACGTTGTACAAATGCGTTTACCCGGTACGAAATCCTTTCTCTGCTATATATGAGTTTATCAGATATGAAATCCTTTATCTGGTACTTGATGAACTAGTAAACATCATTATTTGGGCAAGGATGAAATGGTCTTCCATCACCATTACCATGTACGTGCCTCTGTACCATCTACCTAGTAGCTTACCGTTTACAGTTTGTGTTACCCGGTAACATATTTGTTAACGGATACTTAATGACAACCTAGACCATGTGTATACTACATAATTTACCTGCTATCATATAAATTATCGGGTAATTAGTGTATACTCACATATATAATTTACTCGTAAATTAGCGTGTACAAGTTGTGTTATCCGGTATCATAATTTTTACTAGGTAAATCAATTTTTACCAGGTAAATCAGTTTTTACCAGGTAAATGAATTTTTACCAGGTAAATGAATTTTTACTAGGTAAATGAATTTTTACTCGAAAATTGATAGCATTAAATGCTCTATTAAATGTTGTCGGCAAGATATTTTGAGTCAAGGTTAATATTGTCATTTACTCATGTGGGTCTAAGGTAGTTACTAAAAAGGGAATGTGTAGTTAGTGAATTTCAATAACTAATGGATATATTCACTTAATTCACTCATGAATCAAAACTTTTTCAGAAAATAATAATTATTCCAAAACTGAAATGAGTTATAGCGAGTTAAAAAAAACCAAACATCATAGCTAGTAGTAGTTTGGTAATTTTCTTAATGTGTTTTGCATTGTCTGCGATAATTTACTTTTCACACTCTGCCTCGT
The DNA here is from genome assembly GCA_009757365.2 of Lepidium campestre. Taxonomy (NCBI): domain Eukaryota; kingdom Viridiplantae; phylum Streptophyta; class Magnoliopsida; order Brassicales; family Brassicaceae; genus Lepidium; species Lepidium campestre. Next base: position 7,865 of record WJSH01015644.1, on the reverse strand, counting down.
AACTATAATTAATGTCTTACAATTCGATCGGTAGGATATGATGCATAGCCCAAAATTTCCCCTCAAATTGTAAACAACATCAACATGGGATTACGCGACTCTTTGGAATCGAATTCAGAAGGCTGCAGATATAAATTTATTTAACTATTTGATTAATGACATTTTCTCATGAAAATACGAATATAGAATTTAACTTTTAACTATAGGTTTAGATACTAGAATCAGAAAACGAACATAAATATTGTTAACTCAAACGAAAAAGTTCTCTCATAAAACTTTTACTCATAATTATTTCATGTACATCATTTTAGATATCATATTTGCCTCATTAGATGCACAAGAAACTCTATATCTTCAGAAAGAATCTTGCGTGAAAAACCTTTTAAATAATCTCAAAAGCTACAAGAGTATATATATATATATATAAAATGAATAAACAATATCCATGACGACGAGATTGCATAGGTCGTGGCAAAATTGGTTCTTGTGGATCGTTCATTATTTTTGTTTCTTTTTTCTTCTTGTATATATACGTTGATAATTGTATGCACCATGTGATGATGCTGTTGAAAGAGGAAGTTGTTGTTGAGATATGAAGCTGCTGAAACATGAAGCTGCTGAAACATGAAGCTGCTGAAACAGGAAGTTGTTGCTGAAACAGGAAGTTGTTGCTGAAACAGGAAGCTGTTGCTGAAGCAGGAAGCTGTTTATGTCACGTGCAAGTCACATGAGACGTGGAAATGAAGTCACATGAGTGTCACGTTGAGATAGACTTGGAGTACAAGATTTGGAGATTTGAAGATTTGAAGATAAAAGGAAGTTGGAGAGAAAAAAAGAAAATATGAAGATTTGGTGAATATTCTCCAAACAAACTCTTGAAGAAAAAATAAAATTAAGAGATATGATCAAATCAAATGTGGAATCATCTAGGTTAATTGAGAATCATATAAAAAGGCTTCAAAAACGTAGCCTTGCTTTTTAGAGCTTTTGAGAGAGAGTTTTTGAGAGAAAACGAAAGTTGAAGCTTAACAAGGTTATGTTTTAGGTCTGTCTTGGTTGTAATTTGAGATTGAAAAAATAGATTTAGGTTGGTTTCTGAGAGAGTAATTTCTAACAAAGTGAGAAGCTTTTGTAAGAAAAGTTCTACTTGAATAAATCTAGTTTTTCGTGTGTTTACAACGTTCTGTTTGCAAATCTCGTGTGATTACAATACTCAAGGTATTGGAAAGTTCAAATATCACAACATATTCAAAGTATTGATGTAGATGTGTGGTTGGCAGTTGAAGAAGGTTGGGAACATCCGGTTATGAAAGATGCAAGTGGCGTTCTTGTGCCTAAACAAAGGAAACAATGGACTGTTGAGGAGAAAGTTGAATCCAAATGGAATGTCAGAGCTCTGTCTGTAATCTTTAACTCACTCCACATGAATCAGCTCAAGAGAGTACAGGGTTGTACTACTGCAAAAGAAGTGTGAGATAACCTTCAAGTCACATTTGAAGGAACCAACAACGTGAAAAGGATTCGTATAGACATGTTAACATTAAAATTCGAGACCTTGACAATGGGTGAAGAGGAGTCAATTGATGAATTCAGCAGTAAGTTATGCTCCATTGCACATGAAGCTTTGGTTTTGGGAAAAACCTACAAGGAGAAGAAACTTGTTAAGAAACTTTTGAGATGTCTTCCACCTAAGTTTTATCCTTATCGATCTGCTATTGAAGTGTCACAAAACTCAGATACAATAAAGTTTGAAGATGTTGTGGATATGTTACAAGCTCATGAGATGTAGATTACAAAGAATGACGGTCCAGTTAAAGGCAAGGGTATTGCTTTGGCAGCAAAAAGTGTTTCAAAGATTCAGAATGAAGATCTAGAAGAAAAAGTTGGGATGATGGTCAAAAGAATTCTGAGGAAGGCTGAAGGAGGACAGAGAAAAGATTTTCATTGTACTGTGAAATCTGGACAAGAGAAATATGTTGTTTAATCTGATGAACAATGTCTTGAATGTTAAGGATATAGACACTTCAAGGCTAATTGTTCTTCAGTGAGAAAGAAGATGGTTATATAGTGTTATAAGTGCAAGGGTTATGGTCACATGAAGAGTGAATGTTTCTCAAATCAAAGTGGTAAATTTGCAATAACAACATAGAGTGATAGTGAGAGCGATGAAGAGCAGGAAACTGATGTGTTGAATAAATTTGTAGCTCAGCTAGGTATTGTTGAATGTAACAACATTCAGGCGGATGACGTAGGAGATGAAACAAAGGAACAAGAATCTGATGACGATTTGGATATGACAGCATAAGATCAGATATGCATCTTGGTAGAATCTTTAATCGAAACTCGTGAAAAAAATAAATGTCTGAAAGCAAACAAACATGTCGATGATAGATAGCTTCAACAAGCTGAAAAAGAGCTTATGGATGTCAAAGCTACGAATGTTGAGCTGGAAAACAAGTTATTTGAACAAATGAAGCATATCAAGATGTTGTCTAAAGGAATAAAAGACTTAGATTACATGTTGACTGTAAGAAGAACAGAAAACACAAGTTGTGGGCTTGGCTATCAAGGGAAGGAGTCTGGTAAATAAAGTTTGTCAAAGCATCACTTAAACAGGAATAAGTAGAAAAACGCAAGCCTACTCAATATAGTGATGCAAAACGTTTTTAGAATCAGCAATCTCAATATGGTGATGCAAAGCATTTTCAGAATCATCAATCTCAGCATTGTGATGCAAGGTGTTGTCAGAATCAGCAATCTCACCGCTATGGACTAGGATGAATAAATCAAGTTGAGTGTTGGTATTGTGGTAAAACTAGACATATGAGATATCAATGTCACAAACTTTAGACCAGAGTTCAAAGGTTCTGGAAGCAACGCAAATACACTTTCAATGGCAGAAACAAGAATCAGATTTGGTTGAAAAAAATGGACTTATATTGTCAGGCATTCGATAAAACAGATTTTGTTCATCAAGAAGATGTTCGTTCAAGGAATTATGGTTATATGTAGGTTCCATTTTCACAGTGTATAACATCTACTGCAAAAAACAAGGCTCAGATCTGACATCAGCGCTTGAGACATGGATCAGCTTTCTGTAGATTATGAAAAACTTGTTTGTTTTTGTCTTGATGTGCACTCAAGCAGGGGGATATGATGGATACAAATGTCTGATTATGGGGGAGATATGTTTTAGGGGGAACACAACATGCACTTGATTGTGCACAACAAGAACTTGTTAACTCAAGATGAACATCAATCCAAAAAAAGGGAGATTGAAGATGCTGCTGAAAGAGGAAGTTGTTGCTGAGACATGAAGTTGCTGAAACATGAAGTTGTTGCTAAAACAAGAAGTTGTTGCTGAAACAGGAAGTTGTTGCTGAAACAGGAAGATGTTGCTGAAACATGAAGCTGTTTATGTCACGTGCAAGTTACATGAGGCGTGGAGATGAAGTCACATGAGTGTCACGTTGAGATAGACTTGGAGTACAAGGTTTGGATATTTGAAGATAAAAGGAAGTTGGAGAGAAAAAAGGAAAAGATGAAGATTTGGTGAATATTCTCCAAACAAACTTTTGAAGAAAAAAAGAAATTAAGAGATATGATCAAATCAAATGTGGAATCATCTAGGTTAATTGAGAATCATATAAAAAGGCTTCAAAAATGTAGCCTTGCTTTTTAAAGCTTTTGAGAGAAAAACGAAAGCTTAAACTTAACATGGTTCTGTTTTAGGTATTTCATGGTTGTAATTCGGGATTGGGAAAATAGATTTAGGTTGGTTTCTGAGAGAGTAATTTCCTACAAAGTGAGAAGCTTTTGTAAGAAAAATTTTACTTGAATAAATCTAGTTTTTCGTGTATTTACAACGTTCTGTTTGCAAATCTCATGTGATTACAATATTTTATGTGCGAATTTTGTATTTTTACTATGTTCAAATCTACAAAAGTATAGCTACAAAATCATATGAATTATAGCTATAATATTTTTTTTTTTGATAATTTTGGTAATCCAAAATTTTACCATTAGACTAATTAATTCAGGATTCATTAACATACGGAAAGATGCTCAATGTGTAAATCAGTGGGCTGAATGTCAATGCCCACTTGGCCAAAAAATGATATTTAGAGTTCTTAGGAGGCGTCAAACTGAAACTTCTACGAATTTATGCCCGAAGTCTCGGTCCTAATTCCATTAGGCTACCACTACCCGGTTATTAGGTATAATTTTTTATAGATTTGAACAATCTTTTTCTTTTATAACTCAGATGTTCCGGGTCAATGAGGATCTATGAGCTCTGAGTCACAATCTAATAGTTTAAATCCTATATAGTTTTTCGGGTCAAACTGGCCATGAGTTCTGACTAGTTCTAGGTTCAGGATGAGTAATGTGAATACCCTTATTTATACCATATTACATATACATATGAGAGTAGGTTCAAACTCGGGAACTTCTATGTCTCAAGATTTCGCTCAACCACTAAACTACTTGCTTATGCGGGCGATTTAAATAGTCTTGATTTCTTATTACTCTTGACCCACTGGTCATACTTTGTAAGTTCATTTTCTTA
>WJSH01015635.1:415-12308 GCA_009757365.2 Lepidium campestre | reverse complement strand
TCTTCTTTTTATAGTTTGAATAAGTTCTTATTTAGTTGAAAAAATATTAGATAAAAATATTATTAGTATCATAAATTAGTTGATGAGTTATACTTTATATATTTAGATTTTCATCAAAGTAGAATTTTGTTTTGTCAAAATAGTAATTATGTTAAACTAGGTTTGGACATATTTTTTGAAACCTGAACTCAACTCAAAGTAAAAGGAAGCGAACTGGAACCAACTAAATATCTAAATGGGTTTTAGAACCTTTTATCCCAAAAAATCAAACCTGAATATGGACTTGTACTAAACCAAAAACCGAATGGAATACCCAAATTATCTTTTTTGTCAATAATTAGATCGACAAGATCCGATCCGTAGCCTAAATGCTTCGACTGGAGCTGGTGAGATTCAAACTCACCACTTGATGTCGAGTTAGATCAGGGGCAAACCAACTGGGCTATCTGTTTCTTGGAGGATACCCAAAATATCTTAAATACAATCTTTAAAAGTTATTATCTCTTATATAATAAAACCATAGCAATAATTAACTCTCCTAAAAAAATATTCTAATAAGAATAATAAAATATATTATTTAATTAAAAATCGTTATTATAACTAATTATATTGTTAAAAATCATTATCATAATCTAATATATCGTTAAAAATCGTTAGCATAACTAATTATATCGTTAACATAATATGTTCAACGATTTGATTAACAAATTTAATCATTCTACACAAGAATATTGTTTGTTATCATAACTAATTCCTAAAAATTTATAATTGATAAGTATAAGAATATTTTTTACTAGTTCCTAAACCTACTAGGATTTTGTTAATTCTTCTATTTAAATAGACATTTCTTTCTTTTATTAATTCTCAAATTCACAAAGACCAGAGCTTCTTCTTATCTTCGATTTCTAAAGATTTTTTTTCTCTACTCTCACTCACGAAACCATTTTTTTCTCTACTCCTATTGTCGATTTCATATTGTTATTCTCGAAAACTTCTTTTTTGAAACCTACCAAACAACATTGGATAATTAAAGTTAAAATTCTAAAGATGTGGAAAGCATTCACTGTACAACTTGGTCAAACATTAGAGATGCTTCTTTGTGATTCAAAGGTTTGTAATCATATATTTTTTTTAATTATAATTTAAAATCAATCATAATATTTGCTAAACTAATTCTACTTTTTGTAGGGTGAAAAGATCCACTGTAACGTGAAGAAAGAATTCGTTTACAAATACATTAATCTTCTTGAGCAAGGAAGTACTAAAATTATTACAAATCTCCAGGTTAATTTTGCAACCGGATTTTACCGAACTTCAACTCATAAGTGGAGAATCACGTTTTTGGAAACTACCACGGTTATGTCATGTAATCCTTTCCCATAATCGGTTTTGGGATTAAAATTTGATGATTTTAGTAAAATACTCAATGAGCGACTTAAAGATATGTATTTCATAGGTAAATAATGTGTAATTTTTAAAAAATTATTTTTATGTTTATAATTTAGTTTATATAATTGATTTATGTCGTGATACTAATTATTATGTTTATTTATTTTTTATAGATGTCATCGGACAATTGGTTCAAGTTGGTTCAAGTTTTTAATTTTTTTAAAATAAATAATTATTTTAATTATATAAATTGTGAACGTTTATATTTCATTTCCTACAGAGATCTTAGGTTAACGTGTGTTTTGTAGGGATCATATGGTGATATTGTTGAAAAAAATTTAAAATGAGATTTGGCATGCATACTATAGTTATTTTGCAAGATAAAAAATTTTAGAGGTAACATTTGTTTTATGACTTTTCTCAATATTTTCTCGATTTTTCCGATTTTTTTCCAATTTTTTCTGATTTTTCCGATTCGTTTTCTAATATTTAGTAATTAATTTCAGATATTTATAATTATTTCTAATGTTGTTGAGTGTACCCAAATCTAGTTTGATAATGAGAAAATTTTGGATGTGCTGGACTTGAAGTATAAGTATATGTCTAAATCTTTATAACTGATTTACATAGTGTACTTATTTCGATGATATATTTTTAAATAACATTATTTATATTTTAACATATTTATAATTTTCTATATTGTAGGCTTCCTAATGATGAGTTGCAAATTGTATTAGCAAAAAAAAATCTAAACAATGAGTTGAACTCTTTATATGTTTGTGAAAATGTCTTTCAACGTTATCCAAAAAAAAAACAGTTAGAGAACTTCTTGATTCAAAACAGGTAAACATTATCCTATTTATTTATTTTAATCTTATTTATCCTTACGTTTAAATTTAAAATAAATTATTTTTATTTCCTTTAAATTAGGTCTTATGTTACAATGGTCACAATTCATTCAATTGATGCTGACTATGGATGATGTTACTTAAGTTGGAAAATATGCAATAAGAAAATTTTTTTTTGTTGATTGATTTGAAAAAACAAGTGACTCTGAAGATCTTTCGATTGTTAAATGTGTGTGAAATTATTCAAAATGCAATTATCATGTCACTGATGTCGTGCCAAAGTAAGAATTTCTTTATTTTTTATATATACCAAAATTCATATTAATCTATAACTAATTCAGCTACTAGAAATATTATAATAAGAATAATTAAAATACATTATTTAATTAAAACTTGTTATCATAACTAATTATATTGTTAAACATCATAGCAATAACTTTTATTTTTATTGATCTAATTTTTTATTTACTATTTAATCGAATAAACTAATATTTTATATTAAGGTATTATATTTTTTTAAATATCCGGGATAACACGGGTGAAGCAAGATTTTTGATGTTTGATTGGGTAGCTACACAAATTATTCATAGATCTACTTCAGACTTGAAAAATTCAATCGAGAAGGTATGTAAAATTTTTTTGATTATTTTATAAAAATATTGTTAACTATTTATAACCACAATTAAATTTGTTGTGTAACTAATTATTTTTAGTTTGAAGATATACCTATTCCGATTACCAATTTAACAGGAAAAACTTTCCTATTTATAGTTGAAGTTGAAAAGAAATATCATAGTAATTTTCATGATTAGACTTTTAAGATAAATTAGTTGGTCAATAAGATGAAACTTATTAAAGAATTTAATGACACACAATCTTCATAGGTAAAATTTTTATAATTCTGTTTTTATATTTTATAAGATTTTTTACAAGTTTTTTTATATATTTCTAATGTTTTAATTATTTAGGCTATTTCCATTTATGCTAATGAAAAAGAAAGTGACGAATCAATTAAAGAAAATAACACAACCACACTCTCCAAAAGAAAGGATCATGAAGGAATTAGTTCTGATTTGATAAGGACAATTCATCCTCTTCAAAGCCTGTGATAATATAACAAAAAAAAAGTCCGTGATGATTAAAAAGATTAAGATGAAAAAACTTTAAGATCCTTATTAAGTCTTTCATTTATATTTTATATTTTATCTTTAGTTTTTTTAAAAAAAAATTTAACGAAAAGCCATTAATCATATCTGATTATTATTTGCTTTGAATTTTTGTTTACATTAAATTTAAAATTATCTTTCTTTACTTTTTATTTAAATTTGTTTTATTATTTTATCTTAAGTTTTAGATGTTTAAATTGGAAAAATAGATATTCAAATAAGTTAAAAAGTAATTTGAAATATCTGTTATATAATAAAGTAGATATTTAAATAAGTTATTATATAATCCAAAATATTATTATTCATTTTATTTTATAACTAAAAATAATATTATTTTATAACTAAAAATAATATTATTTAATTTAGCTTATGAGTAAACTTAAATTATTCCTTATATAAGAGATAAGTCAAACTATATCTCCTATTATTTAGGATTTAATAACAACAAAAACTTAGCATTTAAATAATCTCTTATACAAGATATAAGTCAAACTATATCTCCTATTATTTAAGACTTGATAACAACAAAAACTTAGCATTTAAATAATCTCTTATATAAGAGATAAATCAAACTATATCTCCTATTATTTAGAACTTGATAACAATAAAAACTTAGTATTTAAATAAAAGTTGATAAGATAAAGTTATCAACCACCAAACATGAATTTATTATATAAGTAAAACTTATTTATTATTTATTGTTGTATTGTTATATAGGATAAGTCAAAATATATCTTATCGACAAAAAATTTAGATATATACGATTTTGCATATAAGTAGATATTTATTGTTATATATAAGATTTCAATTTGAAAGAGGAATTGCTTCTGCGATTCTATATATGGTAGACTAAGTTTCATATTCTTTGTTAATTGATTTGCTTAGAACAAATTTTGATTCAATAGTTTGTTTCAGTTATGAAGAATAACAAAAACACATCTGATAATTACCTTATTGATGATGTTATTCATGTCAAAAGACATATACCTTCATCCGATAATACATGCAAGCTATATATGTATTTTTAAATGTTTGTTTTAGAAACTTTTACTGCTGAAGTAGTATTATTTATTTATATTTACACTAATAACTTTATGTTTTTACTAAATCATCAAACAAATTAGGTGATAGCAAAGATCATACTGCTAATAATCGATAACCAGGTTCACTACTATCCAAAAAATATAAACCTTCATCCGATAACACAAACAAGCTATATATATATATTTAAATGTTTGTTTTAGAAAATTTTACTGCTTAATTAGTATCATTTGTTTATATTTACACTAATAACTTTATGCTTTTACTAAATCATCAAACAAATTAGGTGATAACAAAGATCATAATGTTAATGATCGACAACCAGGTTCACTACTATCTTATATTTATAATCATATCTATACTTTTTCATTTATTACTAAAGTATAGTGTTTTATATAAAAACAGGTCAAGTCCAACCATCACTTGACGTTAATCATGGAATATATGATGAAATTGACTCAGACAGTAGTGAATTTGAAGGTCTTTCATTTTTTTCTTTCTAAAATATGTTTTAACTAATCTTTCTTGCTTCCTATAATTCTTAATTTATTTTCATCTTTTTATTTCAGCTGATTGGAATAATAATGAAAACACAATTTTTAATATATCAGTTTGTGATGAAAGTGATAATGTTGAAGTTTTTGAAACGAGTTTTGATATGTCAAATAGTAATCAAGAATCAATTAATATCTATAATTATAAAGGTAAGAACACTATATATAAACAAGTTTTGATATTTTTTGTTTATTATGATTTTATTTTTGATGGTTTATTATACGTATTTCACATATTATATTGATGATGGAGATCCTATTTATGAATGTAAATTATGTGGAGCTGAAATATGGTTGAATGAGAGAACAAACAAGAAAAGACTATATAGGTGGAATCTTGTTCTTACGTTTTCTATGTCTTGTATGAAGGGAAAAATTAAGCTTCCAATGCTTGAAATTCCACCTAAAGAGTTGATTGAATTGTTTAAAGGTGATTAACGAAATTCCATGTGCTTGAAATTCCACCAAGTTCTTGCATTCTAATGGGCCTTAGAAGTAATTATTGAATGAATTTCTATTGTTCATGAACGATATACATAAACTTGTTTTCCTAATGGGTTTTTGGTCAAGTTCGTTCAGAATAAATGAAATTTCTTATTAATTATTCATTCAACAAGTTATAATTGTTCCATCTAATTAAACTTTTTAAAATATTTTTTATAACATTTTTCTTTATTTACAATCTTGAGATTTTTTCTCGCGTATTTTTCGAATGTGATTAAGATGCCGAGATATAATTTCCTTTTTAGAATTTTCATTTATTTAAAACTATTGAATATGTCGTATTCTGTTCGTTTTGTTGCACATGTTCTTTGTTAAAAATTGATTTGATCATTTTTCACATGTGTAATATATACTCCATCTGTTTTAATATAAGTGATGTTTAAATTTTTTTACACAAATTTAGAAATGACACAAATTCATAATTTTTTTGAGTTTTTTTATATTAAAACATCATTTACTGTTTAACTTAAATTTAAATTAATCAATGATAAAAAGACTGTAAAATACTATTGGTCAAAAAGAATTAAAATGAAGTTAATATTACATTGAAAACATAAAACATCATTTAAAATAGAACAAAAAATTTGGTCTAAAACATAACTTAATTTGAAACAGATAGAGTACATATCTACTATATATAAACTCAAAAACAATATTTCGATCCCGTGCAACCACACGGGCACTCATTTAGTTTATATATAGAATTATAATTACTTACAAATCCAAATATTTAATCATTTTGAATCGCAATAAATAAAAAAGAATATAATATTCAATTGTATCTATTAAATTTTTATTAGTTTAATTTTTTTTGAAATTAGATAAAAATATTTCAACTCCAACCGGATATAAACCAAACCCAATCCGAAAAAAAAAGAAAAAACCCAAATAGATTTATTATCAATGAACCCAAATATCTAAATATCTCAGCCTATCAAGTTCTGATACCTAAATAGTAGGCCAACATTAAAAATTTGACGAGCAGTAATTCAACATAACATTAATCACAAAAAAAAGGCAGTCATTAATTCACATCTTGTTCTCCAATCTTTGAGTTAAGATAAAATGAAAAAAAAATTAAATTCATATTATGAAATTCAAATATTTTTTTAAAAACATGAAAATATATAATATCACTGTATCCTAATACATTGAAAAGATATAAGAAAGAAACAAATATATACTAGATTTGTACCAGCGTAAATGCGCGGATAATATTTTTAAATGAATATATGAAATGAATTTTATTTTCAACTTTGATTATGAAATATTATACCAAGTAAAATTATCAAATATTTTGCCATATTAACTATTAAAATTATCTAGATTCCAACTATATTGTTGTTTTTTTAATGTCTATAAATAGTATCTTTATGTAAAACAATTAAAAAAAAAACAGTATCGATAACTTTAGTTATAAAATTGTACAAAATTTGAACTTTCTTACAAAATTTTAAATTCTTTAATATATAAAATTGTACACATATTAATATGTTTTGTACAATTTATATATATATATTATTTATTTTATTATTTGATTTACTTAGTTACCTATAAATATAATATAGTGAAATAATATTAGTTTTTCACAGCTTCATGTAAAAATTTAGTTTTTAAGATCACATATTTGATACATATAGAATTGTTCATTGTATTCAAAAAAATATTTCAGATTATATCGATGATATGAGATAGTTAAGTAAGTAATTAAGTTACAATATGAATGGATAAATATCATATTTGAAAATTATGTTACATAAGAGTAATTTTTAATTTTTGGATTTATTTTAGAAAAATGGTTGATTTTTAATAATAATTATAAGAATTAGTAGGTCAATATTGATAAAATGTTAATGTATTTGGTATAAACAAGTAATATTTATATTTGTGATGTGAAATTATTTAAAATTTCATGGCTCAAAAACTACATCATTTAAGTACCTTTAAAAAAAATGTATTTACATAACTTTTCTATAATACATAAAAATTGCATAATCTCTTTTCTTTTTTAAATCATAATTCCATTTTTCTTATTGTTATTCATAACCCTTCTTCATCTTTCTAGTATTTTTCTCAAAGTTTATATTACAAATCAAATCAGAACTACTTTGTGGCTGAACATGAATGAATCTTTTTATTTATAAACCTCATAACTCAAACCTCAAAACTCTTTATCATTTCCATTCATTCTAAACTCAAACACACAAAAATATTTCTTCATTCATTATAAGAAATTGAAAGAAAAATATATTGTTATTGCATTAATAATTAAACTTATGTAGTTATGTAGACACTTTTAAAAATGCATATGTTACATTTTCAGATTATTAAATTTGAGATAGTGGAAGAGTGAAATATAAATAATTGAATTAAATATTTATTTTTAGTTACAATGTCCATCTCTTAATTATATTTGTTTATGGTATCAAAAGGAACAAAAAAAAATCAAAACGTTTTTGAATTTATCTAAGAGTAGTTCCACATGTTTTTTCGCCGCTTATTAAATATTTTTCTCAATCCCATAAACTTTTCTTATTATCAACTTGAAACATCATCATTTTTTTTTGTCAATAATTAGATCGAGAAAAACTGTTTTATAACCGAAACCTCACTTCCTAAAATCATTTTTTAATTTTTCACTTGTAGCAATGATGGATCGACCCCATGATATCATAATCATTAGTTAAATCATCGTAATCACAAAATTGAGAAGAAGTCGACAACAACACCAAATTGAAAATTGAGCTACAATAGTGTTCAATTTGGTTTCTGTAAATCGCTATTTTTTTTTTTTAGTTCATCACTATGAAATTCTCAAACTTCACATGTTCAAGTTTTAAATTTTATAATTAGGCTTATTATCTTTGAAATTTCCCACCGGTAATAGTTATGTTTATATGCTTATGTTATAACTATATAAGTTTTAACCAGAAAATGTAAGTTTATGTTTTATAAGTCCACATTAATTTAATTAATAAGCCCACATAATTCTAATCCACCTTTAAATTAAAAAATTGTGTATGATGATATGTCTAAATATAAACTTATATGTATTAATGTATTAATCTGATTAGTTCTTTTAGATAATGTGTCATTTCTCTAAAAAGTAATATAGTTTTATTTCTCTTATTTGTATCATTTAAAATTATTTTATGGTATTAATATTTTTGCTTACAAACTATACATATATATATATATTACAAAAATATGAACATAAAATTTAAATATGACTTGTTTTTTAAGTATTATTAAATTTCTTTTGTTTCTATATAAATTATTTATTAGAAATGATCACACAAAAAATACATATCCAAATAATCATTAAACCAAAATTCAAAGTGAAATAGAAATCAAGATTGAACCTAATAATGAAAAATTATATTGATCTAAAACTATCAAACTTCTGCCAACGAACTCTTTACAAAATTTCACACTATAAAACACATCTCAAATTATGTGCTTATAGTTTTAGTTGTTAAAAAGAGTTCTTCGGAAAACTTAAAATGTTAGAGTCTAGACAAAGCGATAATAATTAAATGACCTACAAAACTATAAGTATAGCTAAAGTATTAAACGTAACTATAAATTATTTTCCACAAATTGTTGATGTATATTTTTAGAAGAGTAAAGTTAATGAAGTTGTTTTGGAAAAATAAAAATTGATGATGTATATTAAAGAAATAATTTGATTGGTTTGTGATAAAGAGTTTACGCTGATGTGTGATATCGAGAGAGACCAACCTCTCTTCTTTTATATATATAACTAGTAGTCAACCGCGCTATAGCACCGGAAATGATTATTTTTTATGAAAAAAGAAAAAATTAATTATGTATCAATAGTTTTATATATATATATATTTAGTTATGTATGATTATTATTCGTTTGTTTCTTTATATATATTTGATATAGTAAGTTTAGCCATGAGCATAAAATCTGATATTTGAAACCGGAACCAAAATTGACTCGAATTAGAGGAACTGAACCCGACAAAATACCCAAATAGGTTCTAAATCTATGTAGCTGAAAAACCGAACACAAGCCCGTATCGAAACCAAATCAAGAACCGAATGGGTTTGTGTTTGTTAAAGTTTAGCTTTTTAGAGTTTTTTCTATTAAATTTTTTGTTAATTTTAGTTTTTTATATAATAAACTCTGAACCAGAACTCGATCTATACCGAACCGAAACCAACCCAAAAAAATAATAATACTCGAATAACTCTTAAATCAAAAGAACCAAAAACATGAATTTAGAGAAGCCAAACCAAAACCGAATCCAATAAAATACCATAATGGTCCTAAATCTATGTATCCGGGAGACCAAACCCAAACCCGAACTGAATTTGTACCCTATATATTTATATTATATTATATGCTTTTAGAGGTATTTTTATTAAATCTATATTAATTTTGAATTTTTATATAAAAATTTATAATAAAACTAACCTTATACCTATTTTTAAAGGTAGTTATGAACCATATGTTAATTTTATCCTATAATTTATAACACGTAAACTGAAATCCGAAATAAAAAGGGAATTCTGCTTTAATATATAAAGATATTAAAAGTTTATCATAAATTACTCATTGAACAATAAAAATACAATATATATATATATATATCTTATTATATAAACTTGGATTCCAAAAATTAGTACTTAACAAGATGTTGACACGTATCAAATCTAATAATCTTAAATATTTATGTGTTTTTATATCATCTTATTATATAAAGTGGATTCCAAAAGTTAGTAATTAACGAGATGTTGACACGTATCAAATCTAATGATCTTATTATATAAAGTTGGATTCTAAAAGTTAGTAATTAACAAGATGTTGACACGTATCAAATCTAATGATCCTAAATATTTGTGTGTTTTTATATCTTATTATATAAAGTTGGATTCCAAAAGTTAGTAATTAACAAGATGTTGACACATGTCAAATCTAATGATCCTAAATATTTATGTATTTTTATATCTTATCATATTATATAAAGTTAGATTCCAAAAGTTAGTAATTAACTATATGTTGACACGTGTCAAATCTAATGATCCTAAATATTCATGTGTTTTTATATCTTATTATATAAAATTGGATTCCAAAAGTTAGTAATTAACAAGATGTTGACACGTGTCAAATCTAATGATCCTAAATCTTATTATATAAAGTTGGATTCCAAAAGTTAGTAATTAACAAGATGTTGACACGTGTCAAATCAAATGATCTTAAATATTCATGTGGTTTTATATCTTATTATATAAAATTGGACTCCAAAAGTTAGTAATTAACAAGATATTGACACGTGTCAAATATAATGATCCTAAATATTTATGTGTTTTTATATCTTATCATATTATATAATGTTAGATTCCAAAAGTTAGTAATTAACCAGATGTTGTCACGTGTCAAATCTAATGATCATAAATATTTATATGTTTTTATATCTTATCATATAAAGTTGGATTCCAAAAGTTAGTAATTAACCGGATGTTGACACGTGTGAATCTTTATTAATAGAGTTTTTCTATTAAATCTTTATTATTTTTGATTTTTTATATAAAAATACTCGAACTCGATTTATACAAACCGAACCCAACCTAAAAAATAAAAATACCCGAATGAATCTTAAATCAAAAGAACCAAAAACCCGTAACCCAAAAAGATCCAACCCGAATCCGGGTACCCGAATATTCTTAATGCTTAGTTTTCCTTAAACGAATATTTCTTCCATTTTTATTAATGGACTATCAAGATTTAAAAATATAAATTTAAATAAATGGCTAATATTAGAACCTACATATTCAAGTTTAAAATTAGAAGATAATGCATGATTTTTTGAATCAGAAAAATCATATATTTAAATTTAGAAGATAATGCAAGATTTTTTTGGAAAATCACGTAATCAAACGTTAGCTAATTAATATGCTAAAAAATAACCGATCGAAATCATAAATTAATTTTATCTTAGAGTTTATAACACGTTAACTAAAATCCAAAATGTAAAAGGAGCTACACTTTAATATATAAGGATTTATCAATATATCCTAACAACTCGCCTATGTTTCAGTTAAAAAAATAAAATAAAAATTCCTATAATTTTTTTCATATTTTTAATTATTTCCCTCTCGTTCTCTCCTCTATAAATATGACATGAAACAAAACCCTCATTAGCAGATACAACGATTATCTGGTTTCTTCGATCAGATTCTTGATTTTTACGATCTCAAGGTTTCTTTTTTGACTTTGGATATTATGGCTACGTTTCCTCCAGTTCCATGGACAAGGAACGATGAGAAGCTTTTTGAGCTAGCTCTGATTGAATTCCCATCAGAGAATTCACCTTATTATCTGGAGAATATCTCTCAGTTGTTGCAGAAACCAATCGAATCC
>WJSH01015624.1:6399-25133 GCA_009757365.2 Lepidium campestre | reverse complement strand
CAATAGATGACGTGAAGACAATCACTGCTTCCACAGCAACGAGAAGAATATAATAATATAATTCAACATGACCAGACCAACTTCATTTGGTTACAGGCCACAGAAGCAAAATCCCAGGCCCCCACATAAATTCTCGTGATGAATAAGAATCCTATCATATAATGAATGATAGTATGAGACATGAGCAACCACACTATATGAAAGGCAAAAACAGCCTTAGGAAATATTACAAACCATCCCAAAGGAAACTTTCAGAATTAGAAGACCAGATAAAAAGCATTCCCATCTAAATAAACTATCCTGATGTACTTTCTTTTATACAGACTTTGCCTTAGATGCATTATCCACTGAATTTGCAGTTAGCAAATGAAATATTAGTTGACAAAAGTACCAACCATGTATTCCATATCTGTTTCTTCTATGTCACAGCTTTTGATTCTCAAAACACACAATTGATGGAATTTTAAGCAAACTGTGACTCCAGATTCGTTCGTTCAATGACAGTTTATAGCCCTAATTTTTTCAAAAACGTTCAATTACATTAAGTCTATCTATATTCATCTTCACTTTGAAGGCTAAAGTATCAACACCAAATTTGATCTCACTAACTTCTAAAGCAACTCTCACGCATCAGTTTTCCTCAATCCGTGTAAATGAAACCAAGTATAATAGCATTCTCCTTCCTTAACCGCGAACAAAAAGAAAATCAAGAAGAAGAGAACTCACGCCTGAGCAAATGCCTTAAGAAAATGAACATCCTGAGCAATATACTGGCGAAATGTATTGATCTTGAGATTCCCGGCGGCCAAACAGACGGCGAAGGGGCTGTAGATAGAGAAGAGACACTCTCTGTTAAACTTAATCCACAGCTTCCCTGCAAGCGCTTCTTCCGAGTTAGGAGGAATTGTCATCGCTGAAGAGAAGGCGGTTGCCGCCATTGGACTAGTCGCCGATCGGAAGACCGGAGACTTGCTGCAAAACCAGAGAGAACGGATCGATGGTGCGGTGCGTCGAGATCGGAAAAGAAAGAGCGGTGAATTATTGATCAGTCGTGTGGGGAAGAGGAAGCGCATAAAACAAGATAAAGAGAAGAGCTTCGCTCGCTGTGCTAGGGCTCGATGTTAAGGTGCTTCTGGGTAGATGCAGAGACCTGAGAACTCACTTTTTCTTTTCTTTTTTTCCGTTTATTTTCCAATTTGATTCCATTTTTTCTTTAGGAAAAACGACCAAAATAATAATGAATTTACGCGAAATAACAAAATTAAACTCGAACTACAAATTTTCTAAATTATATATGACTCAAAAAAGTATTGGCTTTAGAATAAAAGAAATTTGGGGAAAGTGATAGATTTTTTTTGAGTTGAAATTGGCTTAGTCAACGTAAGTTGATATATAATTTAGAAAATTTGTAGTTCAATCTTAATTTGGTTATTTCGCCTAAGTTAAATATTATTTTGTTAGCAAAAATCATAATTACTCAAATAGTCTAAAAATTTTAAAATTATTCAAATAGTCAAAACAAATTATTATATTCCATTTTACTCTTTTTGTTGTGTAAAAAAAAACTTTACGACAATGCCATTAATGAGAACTGCCACATCAACGTTGCTCTAAGCAAAAAAATTTACCACGCTAAACGAGCTAGTGTATAGTAGGTTTTTGGGAAGGTCGTAGATTATTTGTCATTCTTGATATATTTGTTTTGCAAGGGTGGTAGATTTATTCCGCAAGGGTGCTAGGTTTTTTTATTGCAAAATTCTGATTCGAATGTCGAGGTCGGTAGATTTAATAATCAAGTGCAGTGAGTTTTGTGAGCATTCTTGGTAGATTTGTTTTGCAATATTGGTACATTTTTATGTTACAAAGTTGTAGTTTAGATTTTGTGGGTGGTAGATTTGTTAGACAAGGGTGCTTGGTTGTTTGGGTCGTCTTGGTAGATTTTTCTAGCAGGGGTGGTAGGTTTTTATGTTGCAAAATTCATGTTCAAAAAGCTCGTAACTCGTTTTTTTTTGTAATCTTTGTTGGATATATGGATCAAATTATTTAGTATGTGGGAAATGAAAATTTGAAAAAAAATAGTGATTTTTCTTGGTGGATAAAGCTCATGGTTGTAGAGTTCTAGGAGTGGACCAATATGCAAATTATGGTGAATTTTTAAGGATGGTGTATAAGGATTTCAGTTTATTTTAAGAGTCTTATGAAGTAAAATTGAGTTACATGTTGCCAATAGATTTCATGCAAACACTTCCACAATTGTGTGGGTTTGTGCAACAATTTAGAAAAAGACAATTCGTCTCTGTGTAGAGATTTCAAGTAGATCTCATGTAGGTGACGAAGTTAAATTCGAGTTTGGTGGAAGAGTTTAATCTATATTTGGTAGAGTTGATTCGAAATATGGTAGATTTGATTCAAAGTTTGGTAGATTTATGGAAAATGTTAAAGACGAAGAAGAACACAATGAAGATGATGAAGATAATTCATATTTGACTATTATGATGATATGGATGACGCAAGTTCAGGTGATGAAGATTACATAAGAATTTGTAAAAATGATGATGAAGAAGAAGAAAATAAAATTTTACCTCTTAAAAAAAGAGATTTGGCATCGAATGATGAGTATTTGGACATAAAATTGAGGTGACTTGACTTAGCTGTTAGGAAATGTTATTCAACAAATGACGATCTCGAGACGAGGTTGAAGATTGAATTAGTTTTACAAAGGTTTGACTTCGATGTTGTAGTTTCTACGAGATTGTTGTTGAGGGTAAAATGTTGGGTGCAAAGTTCATGTTTCGTGTGTTGATGAATGTCCATCTTTCTATATCAGGAAGTATGTTGGGCATCACACTTGTTCTATTACAGAGAGGACATGAATCACATTATACATGGATTTTATATGTGATGTTGGGCCTTTTGTTCAACCATCTCATGTGGCTTATTCACTAAGTAGAGGGTTTGGATTGAAGATACTTTTTAACTATTATGTGTGGTAGGTTTGTTTATTGTATGTAGATTTATTAGTCATTCGTGGTAGGTTTGTTGTTGTTTATGGTAGGTTATCAGTGAAGGTTTATTTGATATTTGTGGTAGTTTTTGACAACTTCATGGTAGATTTTGTCGTTCATGGTAGGTTTGTCATTCATGGTAGGTTTTCGTTGTTCATGGTAGGTTTATTATCAATCATTTTAGTTTTTGTTATTCATGGTGTTTTTTGGTAGGTTTATTGTCGTTTATGGTAGATTTGTTTAACATGAAGATCTCTATTAACAAATGAAATACTGGAAGACACATCACACTTTGAAGAGAGCTCGAGATCTAGTTACAAAAACTTTAGAGGGTAGTTTTGAAGTTCTACCCTTGTACTTGTATATGATTAGACATGCTAATCCTCGAACACTTATACAATTGGATGTGGACAACGATGACATGTTCAACTTTCTATTCATTGCATTCGATGCAAGCATTCGAGGATTTTTGTATATGAGAAATATTGTTGTGGTGGATGGGACGTTTTTGCAAGAAAAATATAAAGGTGCTCTTCTAATTGTAACCATGTAAGACGAGAATTTTAACATATTTCCAATGGATTTCAGTGTTGTTGATACTGAGAATGATGAGTCTTGAGAATAATTTTTTAGACAATTGAATCGTGTTATCTCGAATGATAAAGAACTAGCCATAATTTCAGATAGACATAATAAATCAATAGCCAAAGCAATTAGGAAAGTGTTTCCACTTTTAGCACGGAGAATTTGCACCTATCATTTACGTAAAACCATTTTGTCCATATTCAGAGGAGGAGAGTCCTTTAGGCTGTTTAAGAAATTTGCTACTGCATATAAGCTTGATGAGTTCAACGACATCTTTGAACAAATTGAGAGATTAAATCTTGTCATTCATTTTTATTTGCAAAGAGGAGATGTACGGTTGTGGAGAGCCGAGTTCATTTCCCTGGAAACAAATACAATTTCACCACGTGTAAAGTGTGTAAATCTCCTACTGTCTATCAACAACTGGGAAGACCAAAGAATTCCAAAATAAAAAGTTGGTTTGACTATTCGTCGGAGGCAAAACGACCAAGAAAAGTAACTACTTGTTTTATATGTCTATGCGTGGGTCTAGTGCAGCGTGACACCAAGGTTAGTCCAAGAATCACGCAAGTTTTACTCTATTTATGACTTTTTTACTTTATTTTATTTTATTTTATTATTTTTAAGACTTATTTATACCATTGGACCTTTTGTTTTGCTTTGATAAACCATATAGAGCCTTTTATTTTTAGGGTAAAAAAGGTTGAACAAGTGGTTGACTAAGTAGCCTAGTTTTTATGTCTAATTTGTGAAATGCCCTTTCTCTTTATATGGATCAATTTTGATTTGCCCATTAAGAGTTAGTACGTGAGATCATTGAAAGGCTTTTTCATTTTAGGGTTCCTAGAGAGGCTCATTACCCATTAAGTTTTAGGGTTTCATGAGGAAAATCTATATATAATGTAAACTTTTGCTTCTTTAACAAAATAGAGATAAATTAAACAAAAACAAAACCCTAGGCTTTATGCCACGTGAGAGGATCACGAAACCCTAGCTGTCGTTGAGCTTTGCTCCTATGTTTGGAAGCTTGGCAGAAGTTGAACTTTGAGTTCTTCTTGTTGGTAGAATTCTAAGGGTTTGATTCAATTCACCTTTAGATTCATTTATTTGTTTTGCTGCACTACACTAGCTTGGTATCAGAGCCTAGAGATCGAATTCTACTACACGATCTGATCTGGTCTACCATCTAAGGTAACATCTCTTCTACCTTAAGCCATTTTCCCACACTGCCATATTGTTGTCTGCTTGTAGCCACCATCTGCAAGCCATGCTTTCTCTACTGCGTCATCGACCAAGTGTCTCGATAGGTTGCTCAAGTATTTGCCAACCTATGTGGTATGCTGGATCTGACACGCCACGTCTTGCCGAACCTTGTAAGTTGCACGTTTGCCACTGCTACACTTTCATTTGTTGTTGTTGCTTCTGCATCACGTGCTTTCTACGTCGATTCCGTGATAGCGACTCCTCAACTGTTGGTTGTTGACACCATCGTTTACAATCATTGCCTCTCTGTGACCAAGTCACCACCTGTTATACGCTCATTGCTACTACAAAAGGCGTGTCTTGAGGAGAAAGACAACAAGACCCGCACCTTGGACGCTTGCCCACCACGTATCGATGTATCCCTTAATATATGTGGCAATTCGCCGGAGATAAACGAGCCTTTGGGCACAATTGTTGATTCTCTGGATCTAGATTCGTTTGTCACCAAGCCGTGTGTGATGGAGAAGCCCATACCACTTTGTGCCGCTCGCTGTTTGTACAAAAGGTGTATCGTGGTACGTGAGGCAAGGCCATCTATGACGAGAAGAAGTATGATGCTGTCTGTGTGCATAATGAAGACTCACTCCGAGCCTACTTCACTCGCGTCAACAAGTTTTGTTTTGTGATCGACATTCCTTGCTGATCCCATCTGCTGGAACAGAGAAGATCGAGCCTGCCTTCGTCTGATATCAAGCCTGATATCAATGGTGCGTGTACGACGATGTGCATGATGCGCGATGATGGTGTCCACGTCCATGCACCAGTGGACAATCAAATGCTAGAGGAGACTCCTCCGATGGAGGCACACAGACAAACCTTAGGGTTTGGGAGTGACGCCCACTGGGATTTTGTGCTTGCCAAAATCCTAAGAAGATCACCGCCAACACGCGTCACTGTGTGTGATACAACAGCCATTTTGCCCTTGCTGCCACTCCTCCATTCGTGGTGAGGAGACTATGCAAGCTCCACAAGACGTCCGCTGTCTAAGGCGTGTACACGAAGGCTTGGCCTCGACTTGCTCCCTAAGTCACATAGTCTAAGCTGAGAATAAGAGTTTGAGGATGTAGGTGTGGATCGAACTCAAGATGGTTTTCAAGGTGAGAGATGATTTTCCTTGCTGCTTAGGAGGCCAATGTTCGAGCGACTATTCTTGAGAAGCCCGAGTCGAATAGAGGAGACTTTCATGCCAAGTCGCGAGATCAAATAGCATAGTTTGTATCTAGGGTGAAAATGGTTGACCATGTGATTGACTAAATAGCCTAGTTCTTAGGCTCAATTTGTGAAAGACACTTTCTCTTTCTAAGGATAAATTTTGATTGACCCATTAAGAGTCAGTAAGTATGATCATTGAATTTTTTTTTTTCATTTTAGGGTGCCTAGAAAGGCCAATGACCAATTATATTTTAGGGTTTCCTGAGAGAAATCTCTATATAATGTAAACCCTTGCTTTATTAATAAAAAAGAGAGAGATTAAATTAAAAAAAATCCTTTGTGCCACGTGAGAGGATCACGAAGCCCTAGCCATCGTTGATCTTTTCTCCTGCGTCTGGAAGCCTGGTAATTGTTGAACTTCGAGTTCTTCTTATTTGTATTGGTTTGTATTGAAGTGGATTTTAAAAGCAGACCTATTGTTTCGTATTGGTTTTTATGCGTAAAATCTATCATAGCAGAGAACAAAACCTACCAAAGCAGAGGAAAACCTTTGAGAAAACCTACGGTGTCTAAAACCTATAAAAAAACCTTCAAAAGTAGAGAAGACCAAAACCCTACCAACCGAATGAGTAAACCATACCAAACTCAAATGTAATCGTACAAAACTGAAAAGTAAAACCTACCAAACAATTGAGAAAAACCTACTCAACCATAAAATAATCGTACCAAACAAAGGAGAGTAAAATCTACAAAATGAATGAACAAAACCTACCAAATAATAACTCTGAAACAATAACATCATAACTCTCAGACACTTTTGATTAGGTAATGTCATTACATAAGCAATATATATCAATATTGTCAAAGGACCATCGCCAATAATAAATAAATACTAGGATGGTACTCGCGCTGGTAGCGCGGGCTTATAAAGTTTATGTGATATTATTCAATGGTTAATTTTAGTGGTAAGAATCAGACTTTGTAAATGTGGTGTTGTGTTAGGACTGGTCCTTGGATTATGATTTTTAAATCAAATCTACATTCTATTTCTGTTGTGAATATATCTTTTTTTTTGTCGATATAAATCATGTTTAATCTACATATCATAAATTACCTTATACATAGGTGGTTTAATTATTTGGCTATTGGGTCTTTAATATAGAAGTTTGAAAGGCTTGATAAGACTAAAAAGGATTACGCTGGCCCATTTAGAAGAGACGTAGCCAACAACATAGAACAATACAGTAGATGAAACAGCTGAATCTCATAGATACAATTGAACGAAGCTCGCCGTCTTCTCCCTAATATCATCATGTAGTACGAAAAAGTCAAGAAAAAATTAGAAATCTTTATCAATCAAAAAATCACTCTCTCATTCAAAACATGGTTTTTGTGACAGTAATGGTACTTAGAATTTGTGTTTGTTTAGGTTTTACATTTACGAATACAAATATTTGTCAAATATTAGCCGATATTGATATAATCTCTATTCTTATAGTGTTTAAGATCCAAGGTATTCAGAGGAGGTAGTGTAGGAGAATGATAATTTTGTAATTATAATTATAGCCTCGACCTGGAAAATAAAAGTCAGATAGGTAAAGATACAATCCTTTACAATAAGGGGATTTTATTGGAGGGTGGATTTTAATGGATTTAGAAATCCTTATGAAATCATATGTTATTCAAGCATTGATTTTAAAATCTTTGTTCAAATCATGTGTTATTGGTTATATCATTTAGAAATACTCATTAAAATCACTCCTTATTCAACTTTAATGATTTGAGTATGAATTTGATTTTATAATGCATTTCAATGGATTTGATAATCAATTTTTCTTAAAAATACAAGAGTTTTGAAGTCCTTGTTCAAACCTTGTTATTTGGAAATAATTTGAAAAAAAACCAACGCACAACAACCTTAATAAAGTCCTTAACCATACGAAAATCACAACACCAATTAAACAAATATTATCCCATGAGATATCTCATGTTTTCAAATTATCTCAGCAATTAAGGGAGATTTTTTTAAGGTGGTATTTTAATGGATTTAGAAATCCTTGCAAAATTATGTGATATTCAAGTATTAATTTTTAAGTCTTTTTTAAAATTATGTATTATTGGTTATGTAATTTGTAAATCTTACTCAAAATCACCCATTTTTGGTTCTATCATTTATAAATCTTAATTAAAATCACTCATTATTCAACCTTACGGATTTGAGTATGTATTTATTATTTTAATGGATTTGAATAGATTTGATTGTGGATTTCCCTTTAAAATACAAAAATTCAAATCCTTACAAAATACTTGTTATTTTGAGTTCGATTTGAAAGATTCACTTTTTATGATTTTAAAATCAAAGAATTTGCATATCTTAGATGAATTTCTAAATCATACCTTGAAGAAACCCCCCTAAAGTTATACATATTTATTTGGTATGCAATACAGAACTCTGAGATTTCAGTGTCTAACCGCCATGACTATTTAAATTCTCAAAGGATAATTTATCTTATTTAAAATGACTAATTATAATTTACGCATGAGCATTCAGTTTAATCGGATCGAATCGGTTCGATAATTTTGAAATAAATAGAAAAATATCTTGGTTTAGTTTGGTTCCAATATTAGTTTTCTCGGTTTTATTTTTTGGTTTGGTTTTCCGGTTTATTCGGGTTTTCATTTTGGTTTATGCGATCTTTTTCTGGTTTTATTGGTCTAAAACATTTAAAATCAGGTTAATGCTTTATTTCGGTTTATTTTAAAACCAATCAGTTTTATGATAACCAAACCTATCGAACTGATAACCAATTTCAAAATTTAATCGATTCCGATCAATTTTCGAAAAAAATCCAAAGTTAAACCAAAAACCGAAAAAGTTAGTTTGACTTGTCTTGTCAATCTTGGTTATCATAAAATTTTTTTTGTTATAATTTAAAAATGTAGTTGATTTGAAATCATGTTGGTATGATTTAAAAATCTAGTTTATACTGATTTTCAAATCTAGTGTATTTGATTTTTAAATCTAGTGTATTTGATTTTCAAATCAAAGAAACTTATAAGGATTTCTAAATCCATTAAAATTCACCCTCCAATAAACCCCCCTAAATTTAACCAAATTACCTTTTTTTTTCTTTAAAATTGTGAATATCTACATGGAGGAAATCTCAGAATGGTTATATAATATTTTATGAATTTGTAATATTATTTCCAGGGTTAAGTTCATAGTTCAATCGGTTTATGTAAAATGAAGACGGATTGTGATTTCGACATGAATCGGTTTCTATTCTTTAGTTCCTTTATGACATCAACGAAATTGTGTTTTTTTTTGTGTGAGGAAAATAACAATTGATGTGGAATTATTTTGCAGACTCCTGTGCCAAGACAAACGTGTAAAAGATTGGAAGACATGAATTGTGACACGAATGGAGAATTTTAAAGATAAGTAAACTTTTTTGTTTGAACTAATAACTTACAGCAAGTAGTAGTCATTGGTGTTGAATAGAGATTGAGCGGAAGAATGATTGAGAATCAAATGGGATTAAAGAGAGAAACCGAGAGAATGGGAGAGTGAATCATATTCACATTAGCTTTTTAACAATGTTCAATACAATATATATATATATATATATAGGAAGAGAAATACACAAGATAGAAGCCTTAAAGCATAAAGCATAATGGTGACTCATCATTGAGGATAAGCCACAACGGCTCCTCGTACGGTTGTTGAGTCACGCACGTACGGATGCGGAGCGCTATTCCTTGGTGGGCTTCTTCATGGGCTTCTTTCTCTTCCATTTATTGTCCAAGTGTTATGACCTTATTGGAGATAGGCCATAACCCATTGGATCGGTGATAGGCTCTTGATCAATACTCCCCCTCAAGCTAAACCGCAAGGGACGAAGGCTTAGCTTGGGGTCTCACTAACGATCACCTCATTAAAAACCTTACCAAGCCAAAACCACATGGGAGAAAAGACTTAGAAGGGAAAAAGAGTATGACCGCTAATGAGGAGAGGACCTTTGATCAAGGTTGACTTGGGTCCACAAGTCTAAGTTTGCCATAGATGTGTTTACAAACCTTGGTACCCGCGGCCTTAGTGAAAATGTCCGCAAGTTGATCCGCACTCGGTGTGTAGCACGGAAGGACAACTCCTTGTTCCATTTGTTCCCGGACTTTGTGACAATCCACTTCTATGTGCTTTGTCCTTTCATGGAAGACGGAGTTGAAAGCAATGTGGATTGCGGCTTGGTTGTCACAATGCATAGTTATCAGTGCGTTTGTCCTGCGGCCTAGGTCTTTGAATAACGCCTTTAACCAAACTAACTCATCCGTAAGCTTCCTCATCGCCCTATATTTCGCCTTGGCACTCGAATACACTACAACTTTTTGTTTCTTGGTCTTCCAAGTTACTAAGTTGCCTCCAACGAATGTACAATAGCCGGTAGTTGATATCCTATCATTTCGGTCACCAGCCCAATCCGCATCACAATAGCCCGTAATGTCCGAGCTTCTGTTCTTGCCCATCCACACACCTTGACCCACGGTCCCCTTCAAGTACTTGAGGATCCTTTCAATCATGGTCCAATGATGCTTTGTGGGAGTTTGCATGTGTTGGCTTACCTGATTCACGGCAAAACAAAGATCAGGTTGTGTGATAGTAAGGTATATAAGCTTACCTACTAGGCGCCGATAGCGTTGAGCATCTTTAAACGGCTCCTCGTTCTTCTTCCCTTTTCGGTTGACCTTGTACCCATCCTCAAGTGGCATCTTGGCGGATTTACAACCACGCATACCTGTTTCATCAAGATGATCAATGGTGTACTTCATTTGGGAAAGAAACAAGCCGTCTGTAGAGCTACAAATCTCAATACCAAGGAAGTAAGTTAGCGCACCAAGATCTTTAATGTCAAAAACGGAGTTGAGATAGGATTTGGTAGCCTCTATGCCTGCCTTATCATCACCGGAGATGATAAGATCATCGACATAGATCAAGACCACCACTGTACCTTGCGGCCCTTTAAGGGTGAAAAACGTATGGTCGGCCTCAGACTTCTTGAAGCCACAATCACGAAGAGTGAAGCTGAGCTTATGGTACCACGCCTTTGGGGAATTTTTTCAGACCATAGATTGCCTTTCGAAGACGCAAGACCTTTCCGGGAGTGATCTTAGAGTCAAGATCGGGCGGAGGTGTCATGTACACTTCTTCGTCAAGTTCTCATTGAAGGAAGGCGTTCTTGACATTTCATCTGCCACAAATTCCATAAAAGGTTAGTGGCTAAGGAAAGAACAACCCTTACCGTATGAAGCTTAGCAACCGAGGTAAATGTATCTGTGTAATCGAGACCATAGGTTTGAGTGAAGCCGCGAGCCACCAACCGAGCTTTGTACCGTTTGATATCCCCATTGCTCTTGTACTTGATGGTGAAAACACATTTTGACGTGACAGCCTTTTTCCCATTCGGAAGGTCCACCTCGTCCCAAGTGTGGTTGCGATCCATAACCACGACCTCATCGTCAACCGCATCCATCCATTCTTTGATTTGACTGGCCTCATCATAGCTTTGGGGTACCTGGTCTATTTCAATCTTGCCAAGAAATGCCTTAAACTCAGAAGGTAGAAGATCGACCAAAAATACCCTTTGAACCGGATGAGCCACGGCTTAAGAGTTGTAAAAATCCGGAGCTTTACGGTCACGAGTACTCCGCCGGATAGGGTGTAGAGGCTCGGTACGACCAGAGGATTGGCCAGATTCATCAGAAGGTGTATCCACTTGGCTTGGGATTCCGTCCGAGTCGGCATCGGGATCATATGTGCCATCAGATGCGGCCACGGGCGCAATCGATGACAAGATGGTGGGATAACTACTCGTCGAGGTAGAGGTGTCTGTAGTCGACGCCGGAGCAGGATGTGGCCCATACAGCTGTAAATCGGTTGGAGTGGCCACGGTCCGTCCTGGCTGGATTTGTGGTTCGACCGTGGTAAAGGATGCTTGGTCGGAAGGATTATCCAACTGTGCCTCGGCTTGGGGGTTTGTCGTTGGTGCAGCAGCTTGCGGGGTAGCTATTGGGGCTGCGGCTTGTGGATTAACTGTGGTGTTAACTCCGAGATGATCAAGGAGAAATTTCAAGCTTGCGGCCCGATCTAAGAATGGTTGAGCCAAGTCTTGAAGTTGGTCCTAATTTTTATTCTCATAATACCTGTGGTCCTCAAAGAACTTAACATCACGGGACACATACACCTTCCTTGCTTCGGGATCAAAACACTTATAGCCTTTTTGCGTACTTGAATAGCCTATGAACATGTATTTCTTGCTCTTTGCTTCAAGCTTGTTCTTAACCTCTCCGGGAACTAAGACAAAACAAACACAACCAAAAACACGTAAGTGTTCTAATGAAGGCTTGGTTTTGTTTAATACCTCAAATGGTGACGCGTCTTTAAGGACTTTTGTGGGTGTTCGATTGATCAAATAGCATGCCGTGATCATCGCATCTCCCCAATGTCTTTTGGGGACTTTCATATGAAACATGATAGATCGAGTGACTTCCATCAAGTGTCGATTCTTTCGTTCGTCTACACCATTTTGTTGTGGATTGTAAGAACAACTCGTTTGGTGGATTATGCCTTGTTTGCTTAGGTGTTCTTGAAAGGCTTTGCTCATGTACTCGCCCCATTGTTGGTTCTAAGTACCTTTAGTTTTGAGTTAAATTGATTAGTAATGTAATTCTCAAAATTCTTGAAGGCATCAAAAACATGATCTTTTGAAGGTATTAAGGTTATCCAAGTGTGCTTTGACTTTTCATCAATGAATGTGACAAAATATCTATGATTATCCCTAGATGCACAAGGTGATGTCCACACATCCAAATGCACAAGATCAAAACAGTTTTCATAGATAGCAGAAGAAGAAAGGTAAACCGACTTGCAATATTTCCCAAGAACACAAGCTTCACATTCAAAATTGTCAAACGAAACACTAGGTAACATTATTTCAAGAGCACGAGAGTGAGGATGGCTTATCCTAGCATGCCAAACAGAACTACTCAAGCTACCAACAACTGAGTTTGAAACAACCAAACTACATAAGCTAGATAAAAACTTAGTGTATTCAAGAACGTAGAGTCCGTCTTTGACAACACCTTTTCCCAGTAAGCTTCCGGTCTTAATATTCTGAAACTTAACATCGTCAAGACCAAAGGTAACAAAACAATTGAGATCAAGAATGACTTTTCTCACAGAAAAAATATTTGAGGCAAACTCGGGTAAATAGAAGGCTTTGGTTTTCTTATCAAAGATTTCTAAGTTTCCTACACCACTAACCGATACCCTATCTCCATTAGCTATAACAACATTCCCTAAAGCCGGCTTTACGTTGGTAACAAGACTCGAGTCGCTAATCATATGGTGAGAAGCTCCCGAGTCAACAACGATAGGTTTAATGAGATTGAGAGTATAGAAACAGATATCGAAGTCCTTAAGTGATTTGAGGGAGTGGATAAGAGCCTCAAGCTCAGTCTTCTTTATGACCTCTCCTTGGAAGGAAGAAGACACGGTGGTTATCGTCTCGGACGCGGTCGATGTCAAAGTGGAAGCGTGATCATCCGAGACTTCTTGCGCCATGTTCCCCTTTGGTTCCTTGAACTTGGCCGGTTTGAGGTAAAGATGAAGAAGCCAATACTTCTCCTTCATGTGGCCTTGCTTATTGCAATGGTCACAAAAAGGCCTTTTCTTGTCATCGGCTTTACCGTAGGCTTGGGCCTTGTTAGCCGTGAGAAGCCTCGTGCTTTCCTTATCTCCAAACAAACCAATGGAGCCTTGCTATTTTTGGATTTGAGAACACACATCTCCAAAGCTTGGAAGCTTCTTGGATCGAAGAATGTGTTTTATGAGATCGTTGTAACCCGGATTGATGTTGAGAAGGAGACCGAACACCTTGCCTTGCTCTTTGTGGTCACGAATCACCTTTTGGTCCACTGAGCTTGGCCTCAACATATCTAGCTCTGCTCATAAAGATCTAAACTTCCCGAAGTACTCCGTGAACTTCATGTCTCCTTGGTGAAGATTGGCAAGAGCTTTCTTCACTTTGAACACCCGGGTAAGGTTTGAAATGTTCCCGTAGACTTGTTTTAAGGTTTCCCACAGCTCCTTGGTTGTCTCACAATATGAATAATCTTCAAGAATGGGTGCGTCAAGGGAATTTTGGATGATGGCAAGCACAACTTGATCGACTTGGTACCATTCATCATCCTCATCAAGCGTTTCTTCCTCTTAGTCTTTGCTTGATGGCTTCTCTTTCACCGGCTTATCCTTCACGATGTGGCTCCAAAAGCCTTTACACCCACAAAGAGCGATTTTGAGAGTACGGACCCATAGGAGATAGTTCACTCATTTGAGGGTCACCGGAACGAACACTTGTTTGTTGGTTTCCATGGAAAAGGAGAGAGCTTTTCTTCGAAATCTTAAGAAAGATTGAAGCTTTCATAGAGAAATATCGAAAAGGTTGGATCTTTATGCAAGAAACACAAAAAGATGAGAGCTTTCCTCCGAAATCTTAAGAAAGATTGAAACTTTCTTAGAGAAATACCAAAAAGGTTGGATCTTTATGCAAGAAAAACACGAAAAGAGCCAACTTTTTTGGAAAAAACGAAAAACAGTACGGACGATGAATGACGAAGAGAAAGCGGCGAGAGATTTTGATGAAAAAGAGAAAAGCAACCGAGAGATTTAACGAGAAACAGAAGAAAATAGTATGAATCACTGCTCTGATACCATGTTGAACAGAGATTGAGCGGAAGAATGATTAAGAATCAAATGGGGTTAAAGAGAGAAACCGAGAGAATGGGAGAGTGGATCATTTTCTCATTAGCTTTTTAACAATGTTCAATACAATGTATATATAGGAAGAGAAATACACAAGATAGAAGCCTTAAAGCATAAAGCATAATGGTGACTCATCATTGAGGATAAGCCACAACAACTCCTCGTACGGTCGCTGAGTCACGCACGTACGGACGCAGAGCGCTATTCCTTGGTGGGCTTCTTCATGGGCCTCTTTCTCTTCCATTTATTGTCCAAGTGTTATGACCTTATTGGAGATAGGCCATAACCCATTGGATCGGTGATAGGCCCTTGAACAATAATTGGAACTCTGCTTATATAAAACTTTAGTTGATTTGTAAATGTTTAACTTAAATCTGCAATGATTGTGTAGAAAACTATTTCAATGAGTTGCAGAACTGATCCTATGTTTATTAAAAAACTGGTGATTAATAAAGTGAAATTAGTATTAACTAATGTTCTATTATATGTTTTGGCAGGTAATAAGTACAAAGATTACTTGAACTTTTCAAAAAATTTGATGCAAAAGTGATCATCTCATCAAACCATCCACACTACAGAAAACAAAGTAGCAAAACATAAGATAAGTTCAACTATCCCTTACTGAGTATATCATAGTATATAGATGTAAACATCGTAGATACAAATTATTTGGTTTGCACTGTTGTGTTTGTTTGATCATTAATATAGTAATACATAGTATAAATATTTGTTTTTGACTTCATAGTTTTACCACATATTTATGTTTTTAAAATTAAAATTCAAAAACTAAAGATTCACAAAAAAAAAAACATCACAGTATTGTCTAAAATGCTTACATCACAATGTAGGAAGTTAAAATTACAAAAATAAACATAGGTACTCCTAGTTGTTCTAGCAAGTAGAAAAGTAATACTTAAGCAACACTTTGAAAAACCTCCTTATACACAACATTTGTTGTTTTCATCTATGGATTTTCTTTCTTATCAATGATTAGAATCTTCAAACATGATTTCTTACTCACCCTTGACAATGCAACGTAAAGCTGACCATGAGAAAATACAGGTTTAGGCAAATAGAGTCCAATGTGTTTGAGAGTCTGTCCTTGGCTTTTATTGATTGTGATAGCAAATGAAACAGTCAGAGGCAACTGCCTTCTCCTCATTTTAAAATGAATTCTTGCATCTAATGGACATATAATCATTCTTGGAATCAGCACTATTTTACCAATCTTAGTACATGTCAGTATTTTAGCTTCAACAACATGATTAGCTAACTGAGTGATCTGCAGTCTAGTTCCATTGCATAAACCATCGTTTGGATCAAGGTTTTTGAGTAGCATAATTGGAAAACCAAGTTTTTAGTCGTAAACTATGATTAGGTAATCATGATCATATAACATTTTAAAAAAAATCTGGAGTGTAAACCGGATTAGTTAGGGATTTCTGATATGATGGGTCAATACTATCACAACTCAAATACGTTCTTTTCTCCCCTGCATTTGAAAGTATATAAACTCGTACAAATATAAAAATATAATGTTGTTTTTATTAATAATATAATATAGAAAAAGTTGAGAAATCCTTACCATCAAGTCTCTAAAGCAGGAGATTATTAATGGTATTGATATCATCATTCTTAGGATACAGAATTGCCCTTTCTTCAAACCATTCTTGACTTTTGTTATCTAGTAAACCATTACCATACACAACCTCAATTATAGATTCAACTGGATGATCAGGATTAGTAATAAATAGATCTTCAAGTACGTCTATTTCTGCAATTCTATCATTTGGTAATACCAAACAGCCGTCGCCAACTTCTAAGAGCCAATTCGGGAAGTTTTCAATTTCTTATTTGTCATTGTCACTAATAATGAATTAATTACTGATAACACAGTGTGTTTCCTACCTCCACCAGTGATTACAGGTAAAAAATTTCTGAAATCTCCTCCAAAAACAACCACTTTACCACCAAAATTTTTATTCTCCGGGTGACGAATAATGTCTTTTAAAGATCTGTCCAGAGCTTCAAAGCAATACTTGGTGGTCATAGATGCTTCGTCCCATATAATTAGCTTACATTCTTTTACCAAATCACCAACTTCCGATCCTTGTGTAATTGAACAAATGCTAGACTCATCAACATTAATAGGAATCTTGAATCTGGAGTGAGCAGTTCTACCTCCTTCTAATAAAAGAACTGCTATTCTGTTAGAGGCAACATTAAGAACTATCTCTCCTCGTGATCTCAATGCAGCATATAACAACTTCCAAAGAAACGTTTTGCATGTGCCTCCAAAACCTGACACAAAATAAATTCCACCTCTCTCATGTAGAACAATATCAAATATATCACCGTAAATTTTGTTTTGGTTCATTTGTGGCTTTTGGTAGCCATTCATCAAGAAAGTCTTTCATTTTAGCTTGATTGTAGTTCCACTCATCAAATACCAATTGATTTGTACTTTCAATATGATCACCTTCGAGTTATGGCATTGTTTCATATTGCATGAGTGAGGTACCATGTTTGGACAAAAGCTTCTCAATTTCTTGGAGAGTGTATGTCTTCTCTGATCATCACTTAAGGTAAGACCTGCAATATTAGATTTGTTTAGGTATCTAAATTTTTTGAAAGTTTTTAAATTATTAACAGTTCAGCTTAATAAAAATTAGGATAATATATACATAATGATTTAAAATCCCTTATAACCTTGTAAGTAATATCATCACTTAAAAACATCAAAGTACTCTCCCACACATCTTTAGGAAAACTCAATGAATCAGAAGTAAGCAAGTTCACAAACAATCTCCTAGTATACCTAGCTGAACACATAAAGCTTACTTCTTCTATAGCTGCAATGTACTCTCTGTCATCTTCTAGTAGACCTAATTCAAAACAAGCATCTCTGTATGTCTCAAACACAACACCATTCACTGTTTAAATTATTTAAAACTTGTTGGCGCTCGTTGATGACCCAATAACATCCTCAGATAATAGGATTCTTCAATTTTCTTTGGAACCCTTCCTAAAGCAAAACTATTATCTCTTCTCCTTTTAAATTTTTTGTGTTCTTGAAACCATGTATACCTATTGGGTATCTCCTCATATAACATAAGCCTAGCTTTGTCATCAGTCTTATTTAACTCAAACCAAGCAAGAAATTGAGTTATTCCCGACCCAAATTTCCCATTAAAAGCATCCACTGAATCATACTCGTTGTAGTAAATGTGTTGCTTCCCTTCTTCATGGAAATACAATTTCACTACTGGTGTGGAACGATGGTGAATGTCATAGCTATATATTTTTTGATAGTTAATAGAATATTAGATATGATGAATACAATTCTCATTTAGTAATCAAATGGTTAACATTTAAAATAAATTAAATTAGGGAAAAAATTGAAGAAAAACATTTATGTAGAATGAACATGCAGCAGTCAAACAAGTCATTAAATTCATTCCTATTGCTCACACCCACTGTTTGGTCATTTTCTGTATTAGTTTGCGTTAGCTCAACTGTCATTGTTACACGATATGGTCCTTTTGTAACATACTTGAAAAGATATTTGCATGAAGCAGATTGATTGTACCATTCAACATTGATGTGTGCTCGACACCTCAATGATAACGTTTTGTTGTAAGGAACAGCATATTTGTTACAACATTGGATTTCACTCTTCTCTACAAACTGTCATGTGTCCCTTCTCTAATAGACTGAATATCCTTCTGTACCAAGCTGTGTATAATTTTAATAAACTTTAGGAAAAAAACTTTGAACATTTCCCATCAACCATACATGGTAAATTTGGGTTTACATAACTACATGGGCCATGAATCATATGATCTTGAACAACATCATATAGCTCAGGATCCAAATCTTTATCCGGTATCTCTGCACATATTATCTTATTA
>WJSH01015327.1:157942-175201 GCA_009757365.2 Lepidium campestre | reverse complement strand
ACAGAGGTTAAGTTTAAAGCCATTATCAATAAACATATTGATGAGATATTACAATAGAGGTAATATACACATTGAAACACAACAAAAATATACAACTCCAAAAGTATTTTTAAAAGCACAAGAGAACAAAATATTATCACCATCAGTACATATCAATCTTATTTTTCATTTTATCTTGATTCAGTCAGAATGAGATCAAGTTAGTCAATGACTTGGGAGGATTAGTGAGCATGTGCACAACTTCCCTCATCGTAGGCCTTGCCGTAGCTTCATCCTCCACACACATCATGGCAATCTTGAACACATGAATCACACTGGTCAATGGATAATCAGTCAACCTTGAATCAATGATCGCAACAACAATAGCAGCATCCGACGGCTGAGCTATCTCCGCTTCTGTGTTCCTCACCCACCTAACTATATCCACTCCTTCCCCAAATTCACCAACTGGTTTCTTACCAGCTATTAGCTCCAACAAAACCACTCCGTAACTATACACATCACTCTTCTCGTCCACTTTCAAGGTATACGCATACTCTTTACAAAACAAAAGAGACTATAGTTAGAACATTGTTCATAGTATTTCCTACCGGAGTTCGATTTCAGGTTATCGAGATTACGAAACTAACCTGGGGCGATGTAACCATAAGAGCCAGCGATTGAAGACATACACTCAGAAGCAGCACCATCAACTAAGAACTTAGCAAGCCCAAAATCAGCAACATGAGCTTCAAAGTCAGAGTCCAATAAAATGTTATTGGACTTAACGTCTCTGTGTAAGATCAATGGTGAACAGTCATGGTGAAGATAACACAAGCCTTTAGCAGCTTCTTCTGCTATTCTGAGTCTCGTTTTCCATTGAAGATGACCTCCTTTTGATCCATGTAACAGTTCTCCGAGACTTCCGTTAGGCATGTATTCGTAGAGAAGAAGATTAGTATCCTTGTTCGCTACGTAACCTAGAAGTCTCACTATGTGACGATGCCTGATCCTTCCTAAAGTTTGAATCTCTGCTGTGAATCCGTGATCGCTTCTCCCAGTTCCACGGCCAACGAGGCGTTTGATTGCGACGTCTACGTTGTCTGGCATGGATCCTCGGTAAACGATCCCAGCTCCACCTTTGCCGATTATGTTCTCTTCTTTAAGGCATTCGAGGACGTCTTCGGATTTGAAATCTAGTCGCTGGAAGGCGGTTAGTTTCCAGGCGTTGGATTTTTGGTTTTTGTTCTTCTTCATCTGACGAATCGCTACGCTGATTAGAATCAAAGCGGTGATCGCTGCGATCACTGTTATTACTATCCTTGACGGTGAAAACAACGCCGTGTGGATGTGGTCGTAGCTTTGTCCTGGCCGCGTTAGACATGAGACGCGGTGAGGGAGGCATAGGTAAGGGTTTCCGGCGAAGGAAGTTTCGTTGAACACCATAAATTGACCACCCAGTGGTACTCGTCCGGAGAGGTCGTTGAAGGAGAGATCAAGAGTTGTTAAACTTGTCATGTTTCCGATACCGGGAGGGATTGAGCCGGTGAGTTGATTTCCGGAGAGATTTAGAGTTCCCAGGTTAATTATGTTGTTGATCTCTTTGGGGATTTCTCCGTCGATACGGTTACTGCTGAGATCCACGGAGATTAGGGTAGTGCAGCTGGAGATTGAATCGGGAATTCCACCGGAGATGTTGTTCGCACTTGTATTGATCTTCGTGAGATGCTTCAATTCGAAGATTTCTCTCGGAATATTCCCGCGAAATCGGTTCCCATCCAAGAATAGAGTCTGTAAGTTTGGGAAATTACCGATTGCAGGAGGAATCTCGCCGGATAACCAGTTGTTAGAGAGGTAAATCTGATCGAGAAGATTGCCGGACATCGTTGCCGGAAGTTCACCAGAAAAGAAATTATCGGTGAGTTCAATAAGCGTAAGTAACGGTAGATTGAAAAGTCCCGCCGGAATCGTCCCGTTGAGAAGATTCTTGACGATTCTGATTTTCTTAAGCGATTTGCATTTACCAAGCCCTTCCGGAATCGGACCAAAGAAGAAATTGTTCAACAGAATCAAATTCTCCAGTTTCCCACCTTTGCATAAATCCATGGGGATAAGTCCAGTGAGATGATTATTAGAGACATCAAGCAATTTGAAATGCCCGTTGCGTCCAAGATTCGCCGGCAATTCTAACGTGAAATTGTTCTCCCATACGTCGAACACCTGGAGATTCGGCAATTCTCCGATGAACTCAGGTATTTGCCCGTAGAGATGGTTTCTGAAGAGATTGATCAGAGTAATGTTTCCGAGCTCGATGAAGCTCTGAGGAATCTCTCCGGTTAACTGGTTGATAGAAAGATCGAGAGATTTCAAGCTGACTAAACCGGAGAGTTCCGGTGGAATATGGCCTGTCAAATTGTTAATATGAAGAAACAAAGTGTTTAAATTCTTCAGATTACTCAAACAAGTCGGAATCTCTCCGGTGAGAGTACAACTTGCCATGTCGAGAATCTCGAGCTTTGTTAAATTACCGAACTCCGGCGGAACTCCTCCGGTGTAACTGTTGTAGTAGCCGATATACATTTCTCTTAAGTTCTTAAGCCGAGACAAAAACGCCGGAGATTTACCAGAGAGTCCAATTCCGTTAAGTCCAAGATACTCCAAGCTTTGGATATCTCCATAACTCTCTGGAATCTCTCCGGTGAAGAAATTTCCACCGAGAGAAAGGTGTCTCAGCTTCTTAAGCTTGGGAATCTCCAACGGCAACGTTCCGGTGAAATTGTTGTTATAAGCGTCAAGAACTTCAAGCTCAACCATAGCTTTAACAATCTCTCCAGGGAAGCTTCCACTAAGGTTTGCATTGTTGGAAATATTCAAAACCTTGAGAGAAGTGAGATTCTTCATCTCCAATGGTAATCTACCGGAGAAATTGTTGGCAGCTAAAGTAAGATTCACCAAACGATTCAACTTCCCGATCTCCGGCGAGATACTCCCAAACAAAGGAGTAAACGAGACGTTAAGAGATACAACACGAGAATCGCCGTCACATGAAACACCGGAGAAAGAACAGTGAGCCACCGGAGAAGATGAATGAATCCAGTCATGAAGACCATTGCCTTTAGAACCAATCATGGATGATTTAAGATTAAGGAGAACTTCCATGTCAGTGTAAGCAAAACATGGTGAGAAAAATAGAAAAGAAATCAAGAAAACGTAAAGCCGAGGAAGATGCAGAAACAGAAGATGAGTCTTCAAAAGTCTCATCGCCATTTTTTCTTTAAATCTGTCCTCTCAGAGAGAAAGAGAGAATAATAAGTTAGCGTGAGTGTTATGCAGAGTACACGAAGATATGAACAATGGTATATTATGAAGAAGAAGACGAAGATGAAGAGAATCGAATTGTGGTACTGTTATAAATACCGCAAGACTTTTTTGAGAGAATAAATTCTGTTTAGTGACTTTACATAGTATTATTATATAAATAATGCGCCAAATAAATAAACTTTAGTGTTTTCGAATTATCTTGTAATTACTGTCTAATCGGATAGATTAATCAATAGTGTGATCAGGCAAGTACAATGCAGAGCTTATAGAGACAGAACATCCTCAGATTCGAACTACTGACTTGTGGTCAAACATACGTGTCAGTCTCCCATTCGCTGCTTCGATTGATGAGTGATCAATAACAATATCGTTGGACTACACAGTTTCTTTGTAGCCGCCACTACACTAGACATAAAAAAACGCGACGTTTTTCTTTAATTTTCTGACACGATTTTTAGGCGTTTAGATAGATTAACGACGTTAATAATTTTAACGGGAGAAAGAAAGAGACGGATGTTTATATAAACGGCGTTAATCTGACGGTTATAAATGCAGTAGACAGGACTTAACGTTACGTTCCCTAGAGGCTGATGTTTCTTTCTTACTTCTGTCGCCGTCTTGTCAACGGCACCAGTTTTACGACGGCGTTTTTTGCATCGTCACGTGATGAGAAAAGGAGAACAAAAAGACAAAAGAGAGGAGTTAATGCCTTAATGGGCTTATTAATAAGTAGGGCCTATTATTTTTATTTTTAATTGGCCCGTATAGAAAGTCAGTCTGTGTCCTTTCCAAAAGAGACAAATTTGCCCCCTTCTCTTTTGGCTATGACCTTCCAAGTCAACGCTCTTCTTTGTTTTTGTCTCCTCACTTCTTCATTTCAGTCATACATTCACATTCACTCACTCACCAGTCGTCTCTGTACTCCTCAGTTACTGCACTATTTTCTGATTTTACTCTGCTTCTTATTCAACTGAAACTCATTTGATTTTTCTAATAGTCACAGTCAAATGGTTAAAATATTCATGTTTGCATTTTTGTTTACTAAAATTCGAGTTTTTATAGTTACATTACCTCGTGTGATAAAATTTATGTTATACATCATATTTTGCGGATCTAATTGTTGACTTCTAATTTATAACAATTGTTTAAATTCGCAAACACCAAATCTTTATGAGTAGTTTAAAATCGTACTAAAGATGTTTAAATCATTCTATGGACAATCTACTAATAATTAATGTTAATTTAGAGTTATTGGTTTTTTGGGTGTAATACAGAAAGTAGGGTTCTTGAAGAATATATCTTCATGCCAATAACAAATTTCAATATGATAAAATATCAGGTGCTTTAGCAACAAAGACACTTTAAATTCATAAGAAAATCTATAAACTTGGAGTTGACATATGTAACACATACACTTGGGGACCAATGTTCTATAAATATGCGGCATATATTGGTATAAAGGTCCTTCTTAAATGGCAGCGAATCTCTCATTTTTAATTATAATTATGTCTTCTCTTTTACATATTTATCTTATAATATACATTAGATTACGGTACTTAACAACACATATTTGTGCTTTGTCGGGTATAATTGTTAAACCGGTTTAAGTGGATTGAGCATCAAATCAACCGATACAACTTTGAGAATATAGTTTTAGGTTCTCTTCAGCCGTATTAAAGGAGCTCTTTTTAGTAAGTGGGAAATTTTATTTTTGTAAAATGGAATCTCAAAACTTTGTATTATTTTCTTATATAATATAATATACAACATTGAAGAATAGTATAACCATTAACTACATTGCAAAGATGGGACATTTATCACCAAAAAAATACTTAATGACTCGTGGTGAATGAACTTTTAGTCTAACTTCTAGATGAATATGAATAATATGTTTAAAAATAAACAAAAAGGATACAAAGATTTTTTTAGTGGATGGATTAAAAAAAAAATTAAAACTTATTTCATGTTTAGATTGGTTATGTTTTCTTGACGATGTTCGAAGAGAGTTTGGAGGCGTAAAGAATTTGAAAAAGTATTTATCTTTTCTGGACGATAGAATATTTATCTTTGCAACAGAAATAGAAGGTCGTATTTATGACGAACATCTCATATCTGATGAAGATGGTGTTGAATTTAGAAAATGACCAATTTTTTCGTATTTGGAGGAATTATGTGTCATTAGAAGGTATTTCACGTTTTTCTCCATGTTATTGCTTCTTTGTACTTTCAATTATAAAATTAACTTTTTGACTCGTAGTGCTAGATGTTTGCCCTGCCATTTTTGTTACATAAACCATGTTTTCTGTTTTATTTTATTTTTAATGTCATTCTAAGTAATATAAGTTTTGCTGAAAAATGAAGCTGTAGAAGCTTGGTTCACATAATTGATTTTTCACTAAGAATTTTGGATTTGCACTTGCGATGGTACAACTTGCATCATATGCTCCTTTTTCTCACCTTTTTGAAAGTTAAAAAAATCGATAGTTACATATTTAAATATCATATGCAATTTGCTTGTAGAATAAATCTGAAAGAGCTTAGAAAGTTAGCGACCAATTTTATATAGTTTCTAAATAAAATACAATTAAGTTTTAAATTAAAAAGTTTGTTGCAAAAAAGGATCTTACTTCGTATATTTTTTGTCATCCTTCTAGAAAATATATACACAAACTCCACTGACCAATGCAATTCGATATTATTTGTGATAATTTTGCTTATTTTGCACTGATCAAATTGTTTACTTAAGGGATAAACCTTTGGAAAAATCTCAAAAAGTAATAATAATTTAAGCTATATTGGGGATAGTCTTGTCAATCATGTTAAACGACAAGGCTAAAAAAGTAGTAGTAGAAGTAGTAGAATCGATGATGAGAGTGAAGACAAAAGTTGTGTAATAATGAATAAGTGGTTTTACACTATCTGTCTTGGAAAATGGTGATTGCCTAATGGCCTTCTTTGCTTTTGCTTCAGTACGGCTCACTACCGAATCGTCTGTCTCTGTTTGCAGCTTTAATCCCAATTCTATTCAACTCATGCAATCATTTTGGACGAAGAAACTTCTCTATCTCAAATCACCCTTTAATCTTCTTTCGCTTTTTGTTCCATCGTACGTCTCATTATTGATTTTTTTTAGACTTTATGAAGAGCCAGACAACTAAACAATATCACAATATTTTCTTTTTATCAAGTTTTTATTTCAAAATGTCGCAGTCTAAAAGACATAGAGTGGAGAAGCTTTTTTGATTAATACCCATTGTGTTTACTTCTTGAGCTATTGATTTTTCTATTAGAATTGGATTCCAAATTACTTGAGTTATTGATTTTGTCATCTAATTGTTTTAGAGAAAAAAAAAAAGTTTGGTAATCAAAATAGGTTTTTCTCCCTACACCAAGAATTTTGCAAGACTCAAAAGCCTTTTCCGCTTTTTCTTTTTATCTCTAATCCCTAAAAACTACAAAACAGATTTTATGGTATTAGAGGGTTATCCAAAAATCAGTTATTTGTAAATTTTGTACCGCAACATTGGCTTTCCTTTCTTTTGATATGAAATGAGTTAAGTTGAAAAGGATAGTTATGATTTAAGTTATAGAATCTTGATGATTTATCAATAATGAACGTTTGATTAGCTTGCAACCAAACTTTAAAACATTGGCCTCTCTGGCTCTTTGATAGTGTCACTCCGTTTGAACCAGTAATTAGTTGAGCCTTACGGACATGAAACATTGAGAACCAGTAAGCCCAATACCAACCCATCAACCCATGTGAACAATCGAACGATATGTAGCAATAGTGCAAAGCCAAAGCAACCGCTTATAATATAAGATATATATGGACAACGAAGAAAATGTGGCAAATAAATAAATAATCCGTCAACTATGAATAGGCCACGATCTTATCTTTGAAGAATTTATTTGATTGATTGAATAATAGTGCGTGTATCTCATTCGTATATATACAAATAGAGGAAATATATAATATTACGAGGATAAGTTAGCTATAAATCATATTGTTATCTCCTGTAATATATATATTACAAAACTTTGTGTGTTTAATTTTTGAGGTTGCCACGTTACTGCAACGATGCACAAATAAAAGGCTAACTCTATATCATTTCAATATAAATAGAGGTTTTTCTTAAGCTTATTTCTTCACACAACACATATATACATTGATAACAAAATAGTAATAATCATCATGGCCAAGTTTGCTTCGGTCATAAGTCGTACTGTTCCATGGGACTGGTTGGAAGTTTGTGATGTTGATAAGTGCAAGACTCATTGTAAAAATGATGGAGTACAAGGCGGATCCTGCGACCTCTTCCTCGGAGATCTCAAGTGTCATTGTCTCTTCCCATGTGATTAATTTACCAAAATTACTTTAGTGCTCAATCGTGTGTGTATTTTACTTAAAATAAGTCTCTGTAACTCTATGAGTGACTCAATGAACATGTTTGCTTTTGTTTTAATGTTTGATTTGTTATAATAATATGAATTTTATGTACTTTATAAGTAAATACAACTTTTTTTCCTTTATAATGGATGATGAGGCAAACAAGTGATAGTGATGATGGGTCATTGACTTAAAATTTGGTACCATAGGTCCAAGAAATCAACGATTAAGTTTGGGAGGGGAATTTACATGGACTTTCTTGATTTCTGAGGGGATATACGATGAAAAAGAAATGATGCGTTGATCTTTAATATCAAAAATTTATGGTTCTCGGTAGAAAATGATGTGGAGTCTCCAATGAACAAAATTAACAGTCCTTAGAAACATGAATATCTCCGTTATCCAGAAAAAACCAGATGAAGTCAAGATTAATATTCATGATCTAAAAAAAAGTAAATTTTTTTATATTTTTCTCGTTAACAGACGATGTTAATGCTAAGATGAATTTCTGACGTGTAAGAGTAAAAAATTTCATTGAACATAATAAATTAACAATTCTTTGTACTATAAACTTTTTAAGCGCAAATTACAAAACTACAAAATATAAATAATTGTCAAAGATTTAACAACTTCTATCCCAAGTCACAAATTAATACTAGATGCAAAGTTTATGAAGATCGTTCCAAAGTGATGGGCCTAAATATTAGTGAATGGGTCTGCATGCAGGTGATTGAAATGTGAGTCAAGAAAACGAAGTTACTTGTGCCGATTATTCATCAAATATTGGATTCTTAAGATAATCATAATATCTAGTTGGAGAGAAGAAAATTAGAAAGACATCATCTAGTAAAAATATTCTCAAAATCTTGACTACGAAAAATTTACAAATAACAACAAAAACTTTGAAAATATCCATGAAATTTTCAAAATAGTCACAAATTTGAAAGGCGTGGATGATTTTTTTTCTTTTATTTGACTAGTATATACTGGTGATCATGATAGTATCGAACTCATATTCACGTGACTCAACCAAATCAGATATTAATCAAATCTCAAAATGAAAACGTCAATAATATAATGGACAATGGGAGACATGGCATGCATCAATGTTACTTTCAAACTTTGATTCTAGTTACTCATCTTGACAAAGTCAAGTTAATTATACACTCGCTTATTAGCTACATGCGTGTTAATATTGTATACTTGAAGACATTAATTATGTGTTTCCTTCTGGGGTCACAACCATTGAAGAATAAAGAGAGTTTGATCTTAGGTTTATTTCCTCACTCTACACATGTTTACGTAGAAAAGAAAAGTAGTAAAGCGCACACAGTTGTGGTCTAGTGGTAAAGCTCACCACGTTATCCCTAGATTCGAACTTTCCTCGAAACAAAATCACAATTGTGTTATAGCA
The DNA here is from genome assembly GCA_009757365.2 of Lepidium campestre. NCBI lineage: Eukaryota > Viridiplantae > Streptophyta > Magnoliopsida > Brassicales > Brassicaceae > Lepidium > Lepidium campestre. Next base: position 166,097 of record WJSH01015327.1, on the reverse strand, counting down.
TAAATATGAGTATTCACATAGTTCTCCTGACTTCATAATTAGTCGGAGGTCATGGCCCGTTTACCTGAAAGCCCAAATAGGATGCACTCTCAAATTCTACCTCGAAACTCATGGTTCTCCATTAACCTGGAACACCTGATTTTTTTGAAGTTTTCTTTCCTTCCTCGAATCTTAGCTTCATACAACAGCATCTAGTCCCCACTAAACTCTGCTTCTCCCTTAAGATTTTGATTGTCGATAACTAATTTTGAGTTATATATGCAAATCAAGAACCAAAGAATGGTGGAGCAAGATCGATATAAGTGCATTCGACTTGAGGGATCAAAATCGATATGGAAGTTGCAATTTCGCCTTCCCAGTGAACAAGTGTCTTTCTGTTTCTTCCCATTCTAACGTACCAAAACTCTTTGGTACTCAACTGTGTGGATCCATATACGTTTGTCTGCATCACAACGATATTCGGGCATAGAACTGAGAACTTCTCCATTCTTATGAGTAATATATATATATATTTTTGGTCGGAACTTTTGAGTAATATATGAATATACGTATAAGATGTCTTTTCCATGTTTTTGTCACCAGATTTCTTCCATAGTTATAAGTTTTATTTTAACATTCTTTTAAGGTGCTTTTTGTAGTAATAATTAATATAATCAAGATAGAAAACAAATGCCAAGAACTAGGTTCCCAAGTTGGCTTGTCCCTGATGTATCTTGGCATCAGGTGAGAAGTTCGAATTTTACCATGCTTCAGTTGGAGTATTTAGGCAGTGAATCGAGTTTTGTCGAGTAAAATTGTTGACAAAAAGAATAGATAACTAATAGAGAGGGATGGGACAAAAAATTAAAAAAAATTCGAATAAATAGAAAAGGAGATTTAAATCTTAAATGAAAACGTAAGAAACAGGAGATTTTTATAAATTATGGATAATAGAATATGCTTAATTCACAAAAGGTCCGCATCAGTGTGGCCAGATGCATCATGGGTCGAATACTTTCACGTCCACAACTTCCTTTCGACCAATGAACTGTTTAAACTTATAGACTAATAGTCAAAGAATTACATTAGCCGCCGTGTTAACGATGTAACATTTGACTCAAAGCCAAAGCAGCCACATAGCTCTCAACAATGTTATTATAAGTATCTATGAATTTTAATAGCTACTTTCATTGTCATTTGTTAGTGTTTCGCGTTACTACGTTACTGTACAATTAGGCTTGGGCAAAATACCTGAAACTAAAAAACCGAACCGAAACCAATCCGAAAATATAGGTATCAGGTAGTATCCGAAACCGACAAAAGTATCCGAGGAGTCCTCTTTGTCTATACCCGTGGGTGTCGGATAATACCCGGTACCGAATCGATACTCGAATGGGTACCCGAATACATGTAGACATATATAAGATTTTTGGATAATTTTCAAAATTATTTCGGGTATTTAAGTATTTTTTCGGGTATTCATATAGATTTTAGGTAATTTATTTAAAATATTTAGGACATTTTGGTATTTTTTGGTAAATAATTTCATTCGGGTATGAAATACTCGAATATATAGTGGAACCAGATTTTTTTGTCTAAAATTTATACATGAACAGTGTAGGAACCGGTACCGGAATCGAACCGAATTGTATTTGGTTCCTAAATGGGTATGAAAAATATGGACCTGAACCGACCCGGACCCGAGCGGATCCGACCTGAACCCGAACCAATATATATGCGGTTCTTAAATGGTATAAAAATTTCATACCCATAATACTCGGACTCGAATGGTATTTACCCGGAACTAACCCGAAAACTCGAATGCCTAGGCCTATGTACAATGTTGAATAAAAAAGATTAACTCTTCAACATTTCCCTATAAATAGATCAGGTTGATCTTAGGCTTATTTCTTCACACAACACAAACATACATTGATCAAAAACAAAGTAACTGATAATAGTCATGGCTAAGTTTGCTTCTATTGTCACTCTTCTCTTCGCTGCTCTTGTTCTCTTTGCTGCTTTTGGTTAATAATGATCTTACTCATATGTAGATGAAGTTTGTCTTTATGTTTTGATATTAACCTTGAGAAATGTATACATATATATGCAGAATCACCGGCAATGGTGGAAGCACAAAAGCTGTGCCAGAGGCCAAGTGGGACTTGGTCTGGAGTTTGTGGAAACAATAATGCGTGCAAGAATCAGTGCATTAACCTCGAGGGAGCACGACATGGATCTTGCAACTATGTCTTCCCATATCACAGATGTATCTGTTCCTTCTCATGTTAAGCTACCAAAACTCGATCTTTGGGTGCGAAATCGTCTATGTATTTTACTTAAAATAAGTCTGTGTCACTCTATGAGTGACTCAGTGACATGCATGCTTTTGTTTTTAAGTTTGGATTAATCATAATAAAATGTTTATGTTCTAAGTATTACTGCTTTTTCTTGTCCATATATATTTGTCCTCAGCACCATAAAATGATTTCGAAGCTACAACCTTGAAAACAAAATAGTAATAATCATCATGGCTAAGTTTGCTTTGGTGCTCAATATCGTGTGTGTATTTTACTTAAAATAAGTCTGTGTAACTCCACGAGTGTACTCAATGAACATGTATGCTTTTGTTTTAATGTTTGGTTTGTTATAATAATATCAAATTTATATTTTATTATTTACTTTGTCCGTACTTTATGCAACACTTGTAATATATATACATATACTCAGTTAAGTCGAACACAACCTCATGTTCTTCCGATTAAAGAGTCTTTTGATCTGACAAGGTTTCTGTGTAAATGTAAATGATACTCTTTTCTTTATAACCGACGAGGTCAAGATTCATATGGTACTAAAATTAGAGTTGTATATTCTTAAGAAAATTCACTTCTCTAGAAATTACTTAATTATACCGATGATTCATCATATATTGGATAAATTTCTTAAGAAAATTATAATTATCTTGTTGAAGAGAAGAAACTTATAAAGACTGGTGATGATATGATAATAGTATCGAACTCATATTCACGTGACTCAACCAAATCAGATATTAATCAAATTTCAAAATGAAAACGTCAATAATATAATGGACAATGGGAGACATGGCATGCATCGATTTCGCGAGATGCATCACGATTCATTTGATGTATATATGTCCACATGTTACTTTCAAAGTTTGATAGTAGTTACTCATCTTGACTAAGTCAAATTAATTAAACAGTCGCTTATTAGCTACTTGCATGCGTGTTAATATTGTCTAATTGAAGACATTAATTATGTGTTCACTTATGGGGACCATTGTAAGCAGAGTTTGATCTTAGGGTATATTTCCTCACACTACACATATTTACGTTCAGAAAATGTAGTAAAGTCCAGACGACTGCCATCTTGCTAGAAACAAAATCAATAAACAAGATATTCACATACCTTTTGTGGCTCCATAATTAGTCGGAAGTCCTGGCCCGTTTACTTGAAAATCAGATAGAACATGCACCCTCAAATTCTGATTCGGAATTCATGGTTTCCGTTGATACCTGATTATTAAAAAAATAAAAGTTATAAATATATAAATATCCTCATGGCTAAGTGATATTTTATAAAACGGAGTGGAATTAGCGATATTTGGAAGACATATAACAACATATTTCTTAAAAAAAATAAGTTTTTAAGTCAAAATTTTTGAAATCTATAGAATTTCCAAAAAATGAGTTTTTTATCCCAAAAATTTGAAATCTAGAAAAAACCAAACTAATTAGAAGACTCTAACCCACGTATTTTCTCAAAAAAAAAAATTTAAGCCAAAAGATTTTAAACCTATAAATACCCAAAATAATAAAAATGGAGTGAAAGTGATTATTAGAAGGCTATATAACCCCACATATTTACAAAAATAAGTTTTGAAGCCAAGAAATTCAGAATTTGTAAATTACCAAAATAATTAAAAACGGAGTTAAAAATAATTTTTAGAAAGCTATAATCCACATATTTTTTCAAAAAAGAGTATTTGAGCCAAAAAAAATTCAAAATCTATGAATTACCAATTTAATCATAATTGGAGTGGAAAATGTTTTTAAAAGGCATAACCCACAAAAGAGATTTTAAGCCAAAAAACCAAATTTTTTAAATTCTCAAAAGTAATCAAAAATAGAGTTATGATTTTTAGAAAACTATAACCCACATATTTTCTCAAAAACGATTTTTGAAGCCAAAAGTATTGAAATTAATAAATTACTCAAAATAATCATAATTGGAGTGAAAAATAATTTTTAGAAGGTTATAACCCATAAATTTTTCAAAAAATGAGTTCTTAAGACAAAAATTTTGAAATAAATAAATTTCTAAAAATAATTAAAAATAGAGTGAAAAATAATTTCTAGAAAGTTATAACCCACATATTTTCCAAAAATGAGTTATTAAGCCAAAAATTCAAAATCTATAAATTCCTACAAATAATCAAAAATAGAGTAAAAAATAATTTTAGAAGGCTATATAACCTACATATTATCCAAAAAAGGGGTTTGAAGCAAAAAAATGTGAAAACTATAAATTTTTAAAAACAAAAATAGTGAATATGATATTAGAAGGCTATAAGTCAAAAAATTAGAAATCTGTAAAATCCTAAAAATAATTAAAAATGGAGTGGCAAATGATTTTTAGTAGGTTATAAACCCACATATTTTCTCAAAAACGAGTTTTGAAACTAAAAATTTGAAATTTATAAATAACCAAAAGTAATCATAATTAGAGTGGAAAATGATTTTTAGAAGAGTATAACCCACAAATTTTCCAAAAATGAGTTTTTAAGCCCAAAAACTTAGAAATCTATAAATTTAAAAAAATAATAAAAAATAGAGTTAAAAATAATTTTAATAAGGCTATACAACCTATAGATTTATCAAACAATAAGTTATTAAGCAAAAAAAAACGTGAAATCTATATATTCTCAAAAATAATTATAATTGGAATGAAAAAGAAAAATGATTCTTAGAAGGCTATCACCCCACATATTAAGGCATAAGAACTGCGAACTTCTTTTCCATGTTTTTGTCACCAGATTTCATTCATAGTTATAAGTTTTATTAAGACTTTTCAAAGGTGTTTCTCGTAGACTCGTAGTAATAAGATAAAAAAACAAATAAGGAGGATGGGAGAAGAACTAAAATAATTTCGAATAAATAAAATATGAGATTTGGGGAAGTGGCTTTGATCAAGTGGTTAAATGTTACTTTTGTACTTTTTCATCGGAATTTAACTTCAAAGAATTGTGTTGTTCCGCGTATAATTATTTGAGATTTCAGGAAAGGGTATTTAGGATAATGATCATACCTTATCGATCCAGCGGTTGAAAAAAGAGATTTAATGTAATGTTTTTATATATTATGGATAATGGAATCTGCTTAATTCAGAGAAGGTCCGCATCAGTGTGGCCAAATGCATCATGGGTCAGATACTTTCACGTCCACAACTTCCTTTCGACCAATGAGTTTAAAACTTATAGACTAATATTCAAAGAATTACATTAGCCGCCATGTGAACGATGTAACATTTGACTCAAAGCCAAAGCAGCCACTTAGGGTTACATTTGCCATCAACTATGATATAAGGCCAAGATATTATCTATGAATTTTAATAGCTAGCTACTTTCATTGTCATTTGTTAGTGGGATTACTACGTTATTGTACAATGTTGAATGAAAAAGATTAAGTCATCAACATTTCATTATAAATAGAGGTTGATGTTAGGCTTATTTCTTCACACAACACAAAACAAACATACATACATTGATCAAAACAAAGTCACGAGCTAATAATAGTCATGGCTAAGTTTGCTTCCATTGTCACTCTTCTCTTCGCTGCTCTTGTTCTCTTTGCTGCTTTTGGTGAGTAATGATCTTAGGAGTTTTTAATTCCCGAGTTTTTTTATGTCAATTCCATGACGATGCTATCTGGAATTCCTTACGGATTTTCAGACAGTTTGTGACAAAATTATAGTTCTATAGAGAAAAATAAGACATATATATATATATATATATATATATTATTTATAGAGAATCGTCTGGAATTCCAAACGGATCCAACCAGTTAACAGATTCTTTTCCCGGTCTTTTACCGTTATAATTCCGTCGCGATATAAGCATAGTTTCTCGATGGTGTGGAGATGAAGTTTATTTATGTTTTGATATTAACCTTGAGAAATGTATACATATATATGCAGAATCACCGGCAATTGTGGAAGCACAAAAGCTGTGCGAGAGGTCAAGTGGGACTTGGTCTGGAGTTTGTGGTAACAATAACGCGTGCAAGAATCAATGCATTAACCTTGAGGGAGCACGACATGGATCTTGCAACTATGTCTTCCCATATCACAGATGTATCTGTTACTTCCCATGTTAGTCTCCCAAAACTCGATCTTTGGGTGCGAAATCGTGTGTGTATTTTACTTAAAATAAGTCTGTGTCACTCTACGAGTGACTCAATGACATGCATGCTTTTGTTTTTAAGTTTGGATTGATCATATAAAATGTTTATGTTCTATCTACGAATTACTGTTTTTGCTTGTCCATATATGTCATGAGCTTACCATAAGTACGACAAAAAGAATGTAAATCCTGATCCAAATCTCGTACCATTGAAAATTCCATATGAATTCTTGATGAAATCTCATTTCCAACACCCTAATCCAAACAGATTATCCTGTCTGAAATCGAGTAATTTCTTATAGTATAAAATGATAGAGGAATATATTAAAAGAAAAAGTCACAACATATATGCAATACAACACGGAACCCATTTATAATTCATTTTTCAAAATCATTATTCACTCTATTTTATGATTATTTTTAATAATTTATAGATCTAAAATTTTTGATTTACTAATTAGTTTCTGGTTAATGGACTCTAATTTTCTCAAAATAATTTTTTACTAGATTTTATGATTTTTTTTGGTAGTTTATTGTTTTTCACTATATTTTGTGATTATAAATTTTATAAGGACAAACAATTCAAAGCAACCACGTTATCGAAGGTATATTGAAAGAGATCGCGAAGACGGACACTCACGCTTTTGGAATGATTATTTTAGTGAAAAGTTATTCTACTTTTAACGTCGATTTATAATGAGCAAGTCGTTATTTATGCATATTTTTAATCGACTCTCCAACGAAGTAAAAAATTTTCAACAAATACGAGATGCTACCCGAAGATTTGGTCTCTCTTACTACAAAAGTGCAATGCATCCATACATATGATGTAATATACTTGTGCATGTGATATTATGGACGAATACCTTCGGATTGGTGAAAGGACTGCAAAGTTATGCTTGGAAGATTTTGTAGATGGAGTTATATATTTTGTAGATGGAGGACCTCCAACGATTACTCAACATGGAGAGATGCGTGGATTTTCGAGCATGATGAAAAATACTGATTATATGCATTGGGATTGGAAGAATTGTGCCACCTTAGGAAAAGACAATAGAAGTGAAAAACCAACAATCATTTTAGAGGTTGTCCATCTTTGAATTTGACATACATTTTTTTGGACCTCCAATTCATTGTGTGATATTAATAAGATAATTAGGCCATCAATAAGATAACTAGGCCAAGACATTTTTTTTTGGACTAAAACATTTAGGCCAAGATAATATCAATGACTTTTAATAGCTACTTGCATTGTCATTTAATTGTGGAGTTACTACGTTATTGTACAATATTGACTGAAAAGATTAACTCTTCAAAATTTCGTTATAAATAGAGGTTGATGTTAGGGTTATTTCTTCACACAACACAAAACAAACATACATACATTGATCAAAACAAAGTCACTAGCTAATAATAGTCATGGCTAAATTTGCTTCCATTGTCACTCTTCTCTTCGTTGCTCTTGTTCTCTTTGCCGCTTTTGGTTAGTAATGATCTTACTTATATGCATATGAAGTTACAGGATGATCTAGAAGATAGCAAAAGATATCGTAAATATTATGTGAATATATTTAATTAATATTGTATAAATCTAGATTAGGAAACACTTGAACTATATAAACATATGTATCATAACTGTTAGAATATGAGAGTCAATATAATATTTCCAATCTATATCTCTCATCACTTCAATAGAAGTTTGTCTTTATGTTTTGATATTAACCTTGTGAAGTGTATACATATGTAGAATCACCGGCA
>WJSH01015327.1:147103-157932 GCA_009757365.2 Lepidium campestre | reverse complement strand
GGCCAAGTGGAACATGGTCAGGAGTTTGTGGGAACAATAACGCTTGTAAGAATCAATGCATTAACCTCGAGAAAGCACGACATGGATCTTGCAACTATGTCTTCCCATATCACAGATGTATATGTTACTTCCCATGTTAATCTCCCCAAACTCGATCTTTGGATACGAAATCGTCTATGTATTTTACTTAAAATAAGTTTGTGTCACTCTATATATGAGTGACTCAATGACATGCATGCTTTTGTTTTTAAGTTTGGAGTAATCATATAAAATGTTTATGTTTTACGTATTACTGCTTCTTCTTGTCCATATTTGTCCTCAACACCATAAAATGATGGAAGAATACGTCAAAAGAAAAAGTCATTAACATTAAGTAATTTGGTGGCCAAGACTAAACCTGTTTTGGTGGTAAAAACCCCAACCTAGTGTCTTAGACATAAGAGTTTCAAACCTCTTCTTCTCTAGAGTGGAATAAAATTGGGTTAGTGTCTTAGTGAGACCTTTGACAAAAAAAAGAAGTAATTTGGTGAAAACTTTTATTTAAGCTGGAAAAATGAAATATTAATTAAGTTGAAAAACGGTGGAGAAACTCATGTATTTGAATTTATATTTTTGAGGTCGATGGTGGTGAATAATATTGTTAAAAGATAAGAGATTACATGTCAAATGGAGGCTTCGAGAGAGTGCTATGAACATTTGGACGAGCGTTACATACGGCCTGCATCGTTATCGTAACTCAAAATTTCGAAGCTACAACCTTCAATCCATGCTAGATAGTTGAGTAGTAAGACATTTAATGACTTATAACCTTCACGAAATCTCTTTTTTTCACTTAATTTTGTGATAATTTTTAAATTTTAGTTTCTTTGGTTAAAAACATATTAAAAGTTATTCCATGGACAATAACCTTCACAAAATCACATGTTGACTTCATTTTATAATTTTTGGTTAAAACATATTTTAAGACATTTCATGGACTATAACCCTCACTAAATCACTTTTTTCACTCTATTTTATGAGCATTTTTTATAAGTTTAGATTTTTTTTTCTTGAAAACTTATTTTAAGATATTTCATGGACTAACTTATTTTAACCTTCACTAAATAATTTTTTGACTCCATTTTGTAATAAATTTTGGTAATTTTTAGATTATGATATTTTTGGTTAAAAACATATTTTTAAAAATTTCATGGACTATAACCTTCACTAAATAACTTTTTGACTCCATTTTGTAATAAATTTTGGTAAATTTTAGATTATGATATTTTTAGTTAAAAACATATTTTTAAAAATTTCATGGACTATAACTTCACTAAATAACTTTTGGACTCCATGATTATTCTTGGTAATTTTTAGATTATGATTTTTAACTCCATGATTATTCTTGGTAATTTTTAGATTATGATTTTTAACTCCATGATTATTCTTGGTAATTTTTAGATTTCAAATATTGAGTTTTACTTACAAACTTCTTTTTGACCAATTTGTGGATTATAAGTTTCTCTGTAATCATTTGTTTGGTTGTATTATGTGCTAATTTACCAAAGTTGAGCAGCAAACATGTTTCGTGGTTATCGATCACGATTTGGACATGATAATAGTGTAGTAGCCAGGGTAAGAAGGTCCATGTAAGATCGTGGCTGCAAAATGCAAACGAAGGATGATGAGGAATGACATGAGAAATATATATATATGGTTACAAATTTGGGCAATTGTGGATTTGATGGGAGGAGGTATTACAGTTTCTCCATGCGCTCTCTTTATTAGTTCACACGCTTAGTTTTAATTAATTAATTTATTTTAATGCTTGGTTTATTCATCTTCACTTTTCGAGAGATTACAAGATATGATGATAAGATGATAATAGCAATAAATAATGAATTCTATTTTAATTGATTTTTGAAATTTCCATTGTATCTTTGTTGGTTTCAATAAAAAATGAATAGTGAAAATAAATGAGGAAAGAAAAGCCACAGAAAATATCTTATAAGGGCTTACATTTCAATGACAAGCAAGAAAACTAGATTGATCTAGCAAATTCTGTATTATGTCTTAGTCAATAATATATCTTATCTTCTTGACTACCAAGTCAAATTAGCCGCCGATGAAGACTGAAAATGAAAAAAGATTTGAAGCGTCATTGAACTTAACCATCGAGTAGTGTACTTTTTATGGATTGGTCAAGAATTCATCTACTAATAGAAACTACGTGTTTAATAGTGGGCTTACCACCTTATTGTACAATGGACACGTAAAAGATTAAGTCATCATAATTTCATTATAAATAGAGGTTAAGTCTTAAGCATATTTCTTCATAAAACACATACATTGAATACATTTTAGTACTAGTAATACTCATCATGGCTAAGTTTGCTTCTATCGTCACCTTATTCTTCGCTGCTCTTGTTCTCTTCGCTGCTTTTGGTGAGTAATTATAATCTCTATCACATGCATGAAAAATATATTTACATATATATATATATATATATATATATATATTGATGATTAACTTTGATAGACATATACATGTAGAAACACCGGCGATGGTGGAAGCAAAGTTGTGCGAGAAGCCAAGTGGGACTTGGTCTGGAGTGTGTGGAAACAACAATGCATGCAAGAATCAGTGCATTCGACTTGAGGGAGCAAAACATGGATCATGCAACTATGTGTTCCCAGCTCACAAGTGTATTTGTTACTTCCCATGTTAATTAATTTACCAAAACTATTTGGTGATTAATAAACTCTGTGTGTATATTTACTTACATGAAATAAGTCGTGTCACTCCATGAGTGATTTAATGACATGCGTATTTGTGTTTTAATGTTTGGTTATGTTATAATGATATAAAATTTTATATACGATCTATACTTCTGTCTTTTCTTGTCTATATTTGTCTGCATATGGATTGAGAACCGATCTCCACGTAAAATATCACTCTTCTCGAATCCAATACCAAGCCATCGATCCGAAAACCTAACTCGACTCACTACATGGTCTCATGTGTTGCGCAATACCACCCAGCCATAGAAATATATATTAGTATGGTAGTAGAACTATAAAGGCCGGTTCAATCGGATCATCTATTATCTAGTTCATGTCTAGTCGGGTTCAAACTACAATAAATCACAAGAATCGAGACCGAATATCCATGCCGAGACCTTATTTGATAACATTGATTGATGAGTAATTTTCAGACTGCTGGCGAGACGAGCAACAAGGAAGTGCGAACTCCTCCTCTGTCCTAAATACGTAGTCGCCTAGGTTTCATATAGATCCTAACTTCTTTTCATTTATTTTGATACCTAACCTTGAGAAATAATAATATTTGTGTAAGGGATAGTGGGACATGGTCACGAGTTTGTGGAAGCAATTATCACGCAAGAGACAGTGCATTAAACTCGAGAGGGAGTACGAGTGTACGACATATATCTTCCCATATCAGAGATGTGCCCATGTTTTACTTGGTTAACTAATGATATTTGGACCGAACTCCAATTAATCTCTACGATGACTAAGTTAGCTCCAAATTTTTAAATAAGACAGAAGACATGACTTTATATAGGCTAAATATCATCAACTTAGTTATCATCAAAAATTAAATTCAAAAAACCGATGAGTTTAAATCTCATTCAACCCGTTCATACCACCATACGTAGAACTATGGCTTGGAAATACTTTCCCATATTAATCTACGAATGTTTTTAAAAATAAACTTAAATAAATAAATAAGTCATTATATTACATAAAGTAAGTTGGTGTATTTATAGGAGAATGGTATAATTGTAAATACTTATAACGTAGAACTTGTGTATATATATTCTGTACCATTCATCTAATACAATCATTCAACTGGATACTCAATAGTGGAGCTACTCATCATCTCACATCAAATCCTCACAACCTTGCTCTTCATAACCTTGCTCTTCATCAACCTTACAATGGTGGTGAGGAGGTTGTGATTGCGGATGGTACTACATTTCCGATTGCACAAACTGGTTCTTCTACACTCTCTACCTCACAACGTTCTTTGCAACTTTGTGATATACTCTATGTGCTTGATGTTCATAAGAACTTGACCTCTGTATGCCGTTTATGCAATGCTAATGATGTTTCCGTTCAATTCTTTCCTCATGCGTTTCAGGTGAAGGATCTCAGAACGGGTGCCCTGTTACTCCACAACAAGGTTGAAGACGAGTTGTATGTGTGGCCGAAAAAGCCATCACCTCAAACCTTCTATGCCACTCCCTCCCCAAAGATAACTCTCACCTCATGGCATTCACTTTAGGCCATCCCTCTTTACCCATTTTAATCACTCTTGTTACTGAATTTTCACTTCTTGTTTCACAGTCTTTGAACAAACCTATTCATTGTACCGATTGCTTACTCAATAAAACTCACAAACAACCTTTTCATCAAAACACTCTTCTCTCCACTCGTCCACTCGAACTAATTTACTCAGATGTTTGGACCTCACCAACAACATCGATTGACAGTTATAAAAACTATGTCATCTTTGTTGACCACTTCTCCCGGTACACATGGCTTTATCCTCTCAAGGCGAAATCTCATGTTAAAGACACATTCACCACATTCAAGGCGTTGGTTGAGAATCGATTTCAATCCAAGATCACGACACTATATTCAGATAATGGTGGCGAGTATATTGTTTTACGGAGTTTTTTTGCAACACATGGCATCTCACATCTCACCTCACCACACACACTCTAGAACACAATGGTGTTTCAGAACGTAAACACAAACACATAGTAAAAACCGGCATGACACTTCTCAGTCAAGCACACATGCCAACAACCTATTGGTCATATGCCTTTCAAACAGCGGTGTATTTGATCAACAGGTTACCGACACCCCTACTTGCTCACACATCACCATACGTCAAACTCTTTGGCCAAGCACCGAACTACTTGAAGCTACAAGTGTTTGGTTCTCTGTGTTTTCCCTGGCTGCATCCGTACGCTACTAACAAATTAGCCACACGCTCATCTCCTTGTGTCTTTCTGGGGTACTCACTTCATCAATCTGACTATCTGTGTCTCGATCGTGCAACATGACAGATATATACATCACGACATGTTCAGTTTCTGGAATAATGTTTTCCTTTTGAAGTGAATCAATAATCATCACCAACACTTACAGAGCTAGCAGACATGTCACCACCATCCCCAAACACAACCACTACCGTGCCACTTCTGCCGCATATACAACTCGTCCTCCCTCCGTCGTCGCAGCAATAACATATGGTCTTCGATTCTCCACCGGTGCCGCCTATGGGAATGTCTTCTTCGTCGTCATCCCCTGATGTGCAAGCCTTCAGTGACTTGAATCCTGATAGTCACTCAATCCCATGTGACACAGGTGCTGATTTGGGTCAGAATACTTTTGCAAGCCCCATTGCTACAAGTCCTGCTTCAATATCTTTTGCTTCATCTCATAAACCTCAACTTGGTACCACGAGTCCTACTGTTTCATCACCACCATCAATGCCACCCGATGCTTCTCTTGCTCAACATTCGCTGTCTCCAGTACACAATCAAAATCCCATGCGAACAAGGGCTAAAAACAGAATCACAAAGCCTAAAGTGAAGCTCAATCTCTCAGCAATACCAATGAAGCAGAAGACAAAGGAACCAAAAACACTTTGCCAAGCTCTCAAGGATCCCAACTGGTGCAACACAATGACCACAAAACATTCTGCTGTACTGCGCAATCACACATATGACCTTGTTCCACCCACACCTAATCAGAATGTCATACAAACCAAGTGGATTTATACTCTCAAATATCGCTCTAATAGTAAAATTGACAAGTACAAGGCGAGACTTATAACACGTGGATTTAATCAACAATATGGCAAAAACTCCTTAGCTGACACCTCTGTTTTCATTTATATTAATGGATCAGACTTAGCATACATTCTAGTGTATGTTAATGATATTATTGTCACTGGTAGCAGCCCGAAACTTGTCTGCACTCTCCTACACACACTTGCCAAACAGTTTTCACTCAAAGACATGAGAGATTTGAGTTACTTTCTTGGTGTTGAAGTCACTCGCACACAACACGGGATGCATCTTATGCAACATAAGTATATACTTGACTTGTTGCATAAGACTAATATGGATGATGTCAAGCATGTCTCCACTCCTCTTGCCATGACGCCTAAGCTGTCTCTCACTTCGGGAACTCATCTGTTTGATGCTCGTGAGTACAAAGTTATTGTTGGTAGTCTACAGTATTTGTCTTTTACACATCCAGATATTTGCTACGCTGTGAACAAGTTGTCACAGTTCATGCACTGTCTAACAGACCTACATTGGCAGGTTATAAAACGTGTTCTGCGCTACCTCACTGGTACCACAACACATGGGATTTTCATTCGCTCTAACTCGACTCCTTCCCTACATGTCTTCTCAGATGCAGACTGGACATGTGATCCTGATGATTATGTATCCACAACGGCATACATTGTGTATCTTGGTACTACACCGGTTTCATGGTCTTCAAAGAAACAAAGTGGTGTCGCACGCTCATGAACAGAGGCTGAGTACAGAGCTGTTGCAGCCACTACATCTGAGGTCACTTGGCTCTGCTCTCTTCTCACATAATTGCAGATCCGCTTACCTCTTTCGCCAGTCATCTATTGTGATAATCTTGGTACGACGTATCTTTGTGCCAATCCGATATTCTATTCCCGGATGAAACACATAGCTCTAGACTATCATTTTGTGTGCAACAAGATTCAGTCCAAGGTATTGCGAGTCACTCACATATCAACCAAAGCTCAACTCGTCGATGCTTTGACAAAACCACTTCCTAAGCCACGATTTCAAAAACTTACAAGCAAGATTAGAGTTACTTATGTACCTTCATCTTGAGGGGGTGTATAAGAGAATGATATAATTATAAATACTTATAACCTAGAACTTGTGTATATATACTCTATACCATTCATCTACTACAATCATCAAACCTATTACATTACATCTTTCATATCACATGTCGTTATGAGGCTTGAGTTCAACATGTTGGCTATCCACATACTACAGAAAATGTAAATTTTAATATTAGTTTTTTAATTTATTGTACTAGCTAAGAGATAATAAACCGCGAAGTGAGTTGGCTAATCATAATTGAATTTGACTTAGATTTTAAGTTATAGAATAAAAACTTTTTGAAACCTTAATTAACTTGCACCCATGATTCATAATTATGGATAATTAGTTTCATAAAAATTATACTATGGAAAGGAAAATATTTTGGTCAAGTAGTTAAATTAATGTCCATTTTCTATAGTTTTGATGGAATTTGACTCAAAAAAATCGTGTAATTCTGTGTAATAAAATTTAAGATATAGGAGAATTTGGATTGTAGATCGAGTTTTATTGATCAAATTGTTAATTGTTGAAGAAAAGAATTATACTACATAGTAGCACTATATAGATTGGTGACATCACGATAGAATGGCACTTGTTACTCAAGCAAATGGGCAATCATAGAATCCTTGAAGTTCCTAGTTTCCTCTTTTAGCACTGAACTCATGCAACGAACATTAAAAATCTCTAAAAATTACTACTTTAGTTAACTATGAATTGGTCAAGAGCTTATCTTCTTGAGTGTTGAACTAGTCAATTAAAATAAGTAGCCGTCTATGTGAACGATGGAACGATATGTACCAATAGCGCAAAGCCAAAACAAGGATACATTAGATATGGACAATATCTAAAAATATGTGGCAAATAAATCAACCATCAAACTATGAATAGGCCAAGATCTTATCTTTTAATATAAGATATTTAGTAGAAATCGTTGTGTGTTTAATTTGTGGGGTTGCGATGTCACTATACAATGCACAAATAGAAGACTTATACTCTCCATCAATCTATTATAAATAGAGGTTTCTCTTAAGCTTATTTCTTCACACAACACAAACGTACATAGATCAAAACAAAGTAACTGATAATAGTCATGGCTAAGTTTGCTTCCATTGTCACCCTTCTCTTCGCTGCTCTTGTTCTCTTTGCTGCTTTTGGTTAGTAATGATCTTACTCATATGCAGATGAAGTTTGTCTTTATGTTTTGATATTTAACCTTGAGAAATATATACATATGCAGAATCACCGGCTATGGTGGAAGCTCAAAAGTTGTGCGAGAGACCAAGTGGAACATGGTCAGGAGTTTGTGGTAACAATAATGCGTGCAAGAATCAGTGCATTAACCTCGAAGGAGCACGACATGGATCTTGCAACTATGTCTTCCCAGCTCACAAGTGTATTTGTTATTTCCCATGTTAATATCCCCAAACTCTTTGGTGAGAAATCGTGTGTGTACGTATTTTACTTTAAATAAGTCAGTGTAACTCAATGACATGTATGTTTTTGCTTTAATATTTGAATTTCTATAATAATGTACTGTATTCGTACTACTGTTTATTTTGTCCGTACTTTATGCAACACGACCAATATTTGTGATAAGGTGAAAGCTCTTCTCTTTGTCCTTGTTTGAACCGTGGAAGACTTATCAAAATATGAAGTAATATTAACTTACTCCGAGTTGATGGGATCTTTATGAAGTTTTGGAATTATCAATCACACGCCAATACTGATAAACTCAATTGAGAAAGAGCAAAAACTATTCAAAATGAAAACTTAAATCACCACTATCGGCCGAGTTCTTGTTAGTCTGGTAATTATGATTAACCAATTAATGACTTTGGCATGAAGAGTTTGATCTTTCTCCACTACAATTAGTAGATTAAAAATGGATTATAAGAATTGAGTTTTAAGTTATGGATCGGATTTCATCAATCTAATTGTTGATAAAAATAATCAATGTGATCGAATTTTTAGTGAAACATTAATAAAATTGCCAATAACCTAGATGTCGCATTCTTCTGAGTTTGTTCACTTGTATGTGGCTAGTGTTGTGTCTTAGCAAAGAAAGTAAGTTTTCAACACGTGGCTATTGACAGAAGATAGTTAAGGAGAGGAGACAGATATTTTTGTCAAAGTTTGCGGAATTCGAAAACGATTTTCCTTTTTGTTAGTGTTTAGATTTTTTATTTCAAACAATACAATTTTAAATCGGATTTTTCTTCTTTCTTAAGCTTGATCGTCAGATTTTATGGATTCCATTCTTAACATAAAAAAACAAACAAATTTGATTAGCCGCCGACACCCTTCTATCAACATTGCCAGCTAGTGTGGAGGTTGTAATAAGAGTGGAATAAGAAAGTATCCAACTTGATGGTTTCAAAATAAATGCGATGTTTAGAGCTTGTTGGATATTTGATATTTCTCTCCTACCCTACTAATATTGTCTACAATACTACTAAAATTAATTCAACCATTTTATAAATATCTACAATCTATTTAACAGACCTGTATAAAGATAAAAGGGCATGCATGGGATTGGGAACTAGGGGTATTAGACAGAATCTCGATTATGTTTTAAATCCAATTAATTATGGGCGACTCCGTTATTTGCAAACTGTTTGCATTTGTCAAACTTAGCTTTTATAAATGTTGAATGGATGAGAAACCGACATAAGTTCAGTCTACACCTTATCGTTAAGACCAGACTAGTAGATATATGTAATAATCATTATTTATTACTAGGCCAGTTGCAGAAAGCTAAGTACATGGTTTTTAGATTTTGTTTGTTTGTTTGGCTTATATGGCCTGATCCGCCGCATCAATCATCAAACATATTTCAAGATTTAGCACAATGGGCCTAAATTTTAGTGGACATATATTTTATTTATTTATTCTCACCTAGAGAGGCAAGGGTTGAACTCTTGGTATGTGAGAAACTGGCTAGGGAGTCCTACCACTAGACCAAATGGTTCTCGGCGAGTTCACTATCACACTTAATCTCACAGAGAGAATCCATCAAATCTTACTCTTTATTTGGAGTCGTTTTAGGTTGATCCAAAGGTCGTTTTGAATGCCCGTTTAGTTCAAGCTTTCCAATTCATCTATGATTTGGTTTTCTATTTCTAATCTTGTTTGCATGTTTTTAAGTTGCAGATCATTGTAAGAACTACTACTTCATTTAATGAAATACTTTTGGTTACAACAAAAAAGAAGCATGATGGGCCTATATTCATTACTGGTCCTTAAGTTAGCCTTGGTTACTATGGTGATAGTTTTGGACCTTTTGGTGCTTTGTGTTATCTCTGTAATGAAAGCCCTGATGTAACTTGATTTACTAATGAAATGAAATATCTTTCTTTTCAACAATTGGATCGGATCTTGTCGTATATCTAATTATTCCGGTTATTCTTATTCTTTAATAAAAGCCAATCTTTTTTTACCTTGTATGAGGTAAGCACGGCACTGAAGCTACATGGTTACACCAACTCATCTTAAGAAGAAAAAGAACGATAAGGCGATATATTATAACATGCTGACACCTTATTTTAGAACGATAAGGCCATTTTATTAATGTTTGATTAAAATTTCGATAGTGTGTGTGGATTTAAGTTTTCAGATTATGAACTTGTTCAGAATTGTGAAATTTTACTTAAGAAAAACATGTCTATAAGTTTAATCTTGAACTACGAGATTTTATTGGACAATTCATAGATATGTCGGGGATAATCACACAAATTTTCTATAATGAATTGCATAAAAGTAGGGACAAAAGAAACAGTAGTACGTGTAGCGTACATAAAGTTTATTCATAACAAAGACATACATATCATTTAGTAACTCATTGAGTTACATAGATTTATTTTTTAGTAAAATACACAGACGATTGATTTGAACACCAAAGATGGAGTTTTGGTAGCTTAACATGGGAAGTAACAG
>WJSH01015327.1:135201-147087 GCA_009757365.2 Lepidium campestre | reverse complement strand
TGCAAGATCCATGTCGTGCTTTCTCGAGGTTAATGCATTGATTCTTACAAGCGTTATTGTTCCCACAAACTCCTGACCATGTTCCACTTGGCCTCTGGCACAGCTTTTGTGCTTCCACCATGGCCGGTGATTCTACATATATATGTATATTTCTCAAGGTTAATATCAAAACAAATAAAAGAAAAAACTTAAAAACAGATATTATTTGCATATGAGTAAGATCATAACTCACCAAAAGCTGCAAATAGAACAAGTGCAGCGAAGACAAGAGTGACAATAGAAGCAAACTTAGCCATGATTATTACTAGCTAGTTACTTTGTTTTCAATGTATGTATGTTTGTGTTGTGTGAGGAAATAAGCCTTAGATCGACCTCTATCTATAGTGAAATGATGGAGAGTAAGTCTAATTCTATTTGTGTCTTATAGTAACGTGGCAATCCCACAAGTTAAACACACATCGTCGTCCATATCTAATGTTATTCTAAGCGGTTGCTTTGGCTTTGAGCTATTGCTACATATGTATTGTTCGCTCGTTCACATGGACGGCTCCTTAATTTTAATTGTTCAAGGCTCAAGAAGATAAGCTCTTGACCAAGTCATAGTTACATAAGTTGTAATGATTTTGAGATTTTTCTTATAACGAGTGGATAATTGTGGTGAATCTGATTTAATTTCACATTTATGAGACACTTCTATATTATGTGAAACATTAAGATTTAAAAGATCGATATTTGCTAATACCATATTAGTAAAACTTCGCATCATCCAAACAAACAACAAACATATATAGAGCTAACTAATCCAGAAGTAGTATTTCAATTTATGAACACAATTCAAACCAGAATTTTGGGAGTTTACCTAATGAAACTTAGGTTTTATCCATCTACTCAATTACCATTGCTAAAATAATAATAAATATTTTTTATGTATTTTTCCAAAAGGGGTTCTGAATCAAAGTCCACCAAATACTTTACACTGAATTACAAGTATAAGTCTCTCCACTCTTTTGAATGTTTCTTTAACGTTCATTGCATGAGTTCATAGATAACGAGAAGAGTAACGAGAACTTCAAAGATACTATAATTGGCCATTTGCTTGAGTTACAAAAAAATATGATATCACCAGTCTATATATAGTCTTCTTCTCTCAAACTATATAGCATAATTTTCTTGAAACTAATTATCCATAGTTATGAATCATAGTTAAGGTTATAAATAGGTTTAAAAAAACATATATATATATATATATATATATATATATATATATATTTATTCGAACAACTTAAAATCGAAGTTAATTTATCATGATTGATTAGCCAAGTGACTTCGCCGTTCATTATCTCTTAGCTAGCTCACAATAGAATAAAAAACTAAAACTAACATTTACAACAAAACATAAATGGTGTCGTAATTTTGTGAGTTTGTTACTTGTCTGTTGCTAATGTTGGCTCTTTTAGTAAAGAACGTAAGCTCCGATGGGCACGTGCAGTGCCGGCTCGAATAGGAGGCAAGCCGTGCGATCGCCCCGAGTCCCTAGTTTAATTTTTTTTTTTTCAGTTTACATATTATCAAAAATATTTTTAAAAAGGGTTCATAAATTTTTTTAAGAGCTATAAAAATATTTTTTAGAGCCTAAAATTATCTTTAGTATATACAAACTTAAATACTTTTTTACCTTAAACTTAATTTAGGGCCCAAAATGTTAAGCAGGCTCTGGGCACGTGGGATGTTGACAGAAGATTTTTAAGGAGGAGACAGGTCTTATGTCAAAGTTTGCGGAGGTCGAAAACGATTTTTCTTTCGTTTAGTCTTTAGATATTATTATATTTAAAACTAGTCAAACTGTAATATTTTATTATACGAAATTACATATAATCTGTGTGTGTATGAGATATTTTACAAACAATTCTTGTATATAATCAAGATTTTAACATAAAAAGAACAAAAAAAAACATGATTATAGTCCAACACCCTTTTGCAAAATTTGTTAAAATTATACTATGTAGCTTGTATTTAACTACGTGTTAAGATCTTAGTTTGATGATTATGAGACCAATAACATATAGAGTGAAGGAAACAACATATTTTATCAACATTGACATGCATGTAATGTTGACATTGAATGCGATGTGGTAATGACACAACAGTTGTTGGTCATATATGGGCCTATATTTTACTACTGGGCCTCAAGTGAACCTTCGTGTTATTATCTTGTAATTGTGATTGGGTTTGTGCCTTTGTGTTATTTCCTCAGTCCTCAATGAATTGAAAGCAATGATGTAAGATAATGAAAAGCTTTATATTATTTATCTATTTCCAAAGAAGTCGCTTTAACTACAAGCACTAGTTTTCAAGATCAATCATAAAATTCTAATTAAAAAAGTCATGAAGTCTGAAATTCATTTCATGTTAAAAAAAAATCGAATGGCTAAAGTTGTTTTTGGTGAAGAGTAGGTAGAATCGTAGAGCTAACTCTAACCTTTTCTTTGGTTTCATATGATTGTTCATTAGCTCATATTTATATAAAATTATAATTGCTAAAAAAATTGATGCATCATTCTATTGTATGCAAATTACGTAATAATGCAATCGTATGATTTGGAAAAAGAACTAATACGAGGACAGTTGATGATGTGTCGTATGGTGATTGGTAGGTTTAATGAGACTTAAGCACGTTCTTGTAAGATTTTCCGTTTCCTGTATTTGTCGTAAAGATGAAGAAAACTATGACAATCACAATAAAACATTTGTGATAAAATATTAAAAGAGATTTAATGAAAAGTGTATGAAATGGTGCCGTAACACTAAGTCGCACGTTCTTGACGAGAGTCGTCCAAATTCAATGATTAATATTTCAATTTCATGCCTCCCCATAGTTTGGTCGATTATGCTTTACTCTTTGTTTTATATTACAAACAATCTTTATTTTATTTGCTGTCTATTTGTGTTTTTATAATTTTCATTTAGGGTCAAATTAGAAAACTAGTCTATACAAAATAAAGATTTTTTTATGTTTTAAATAATTATAATATAGAATTAGGTTGTTGTTTTGGTGGGAGTTAACCAAATATTAATTTCGCTGTAATATTTAGACATATAAATGTTTTGATGAATTAGTTAAATGCAAAAATCTATAGTTCTCTTTGGATATTAGCCTTGTCCAATAAAACTCAGTAGAGTTATATTATTCATCATTATTAGAATTTGAAAGTTGAGTATTAGGTTATGGATCTTATCAAAATTTGTCAGTTTAGTTGTTGAAAAAAATTTATATTTAGACTATAATAAAAACTAATTACAACGGATAATGAATCATTTGCATTCAAATTCAAAACAAAAAGTGCTAAATAAATAATATAAAAAAAAAATTAAAGTGGGGTGAGTGTAAATGATAAGGTGTTGTTTGGTGTAGCATTAGCTGGCATAAGGTTGGTATGAAAAGCTCATCTCAAAGTCACCAACGGCCCAAAACTATTGAAAATATCAAAACAAAAAACAAAAATTTGAAAGCTAATATTTTTCTCATTCATTCTACTGCCATTCATTATCTCTCATTGATTTCCCTTTGCTATTTTCAAATTTAGCCCATGTTTTGCTACTAAGGGATTTGAAGGCTTTTGAGTTCGAATTAAAGGTTTCTTTTTTTTTCTTGAGTTAGTAAAGTTGTGTCTTTTGGTTCCTGGGAATGGCTGGGATTTGAGGAAAAAAAGAGAGATTTTGAAGTTTGTGAATTTGCGACGGAAATGAGCGCTTCGAGGTTTATAAAGTGTGTCACCGTCGGCGATGGTGCTGTCGGAAAAACCTGTATGCTGATTTCTTACACAAGCAACACTTTCCCTACGGTAAAGTTCATACCTTTTTGAGTTCTTGATAGGTTTTTTGCTCTCAGTAGTGATCTTTAAGCTTTATCTGAAAATGGGTTTTGTAGATTGTCATTTTTTGTTCTCGAATGTGATTTGCTGGTATAATTCTAAGAATCTTAATTCATTTTTCTTTTTGTTCCCAGATGATCTGAAAATCACATTTTAAAAAAGAAGAAAATTGTTAGTAATAGTTGAAATTGTCTTTAAAACTTTTATGATTCTACCATAAATTTAACTTCATAGTTGTAGTCACCTATGAGAATCTCAAGCCAGAGCATTGTTCTTGTTTCATTTTAGATTTCATTTTCAATATGTATGCATTAGTCAAATTTGCACATTTGAGAACAATCAATCTTGTCCCTTTTTGTCTGTGTTAATCATTTGATCCGTTCTAATTGTTTTGAGAAACTAGATTTAGATTAACCAACTCTATGACTTTGTTATTGACTATCAGGACTATGTTCCAACTGTCTTCGACAACTTCAGTGCTAATGTGGTTGTAGATGGAAACACAGTGAATCTTGGATTGTGGGATACAGCCGGTAATAATTCCTTTTGGAAACCATTAAATCTAGTTTCTTGATTTTTTTTTTTGGTTCTATTTTTGACAAATTCTTGGTGTTTCTGCAGGTCAAGAAGACTATAATAGGTTAAGGCCATTGAGTTACCGTGGTGCAGATGTCTTCATTCTTGCATTCTCTCTTATTAGCAAGGCTAGCTATGAGAATGTAGCCAAGAAGGTTGGCTGTTTGGTCGATCTAATTTTCTTCATTTCATAAATAACCTTTTGCTGAGCTGGTTTTGAATTGGTTTCTTATCTCAGTGGATACCTGAGCTCAGGCATTACGCACCTGGTGTTCCTATTATCCTAGTTGGAACAAAACTCGGTATCGACTCTGTACTTATCTAAAACTCTTTTGCCTGATATAAAGAAAGAGATAATAATAGTTCAGATTTTGGGATTTGCAGATCTTCGAGATGACAAGCAGTTCTTCATAGATCATCCTGGTGCAGTGCCAATTACTACACACCAGGTAGATAACTCTGAAAACCTAAAACCGAAGTTTTCTTGCCTAGCGAGCTCTTGATCTTTAGTTGTTTGTCTGCAGGGAGAGGAACTAAAGAAACTGATAGGATCTCCAATGTACATTGAATGTAGTTCAAAGACACAACAGGTAAACAACACACTATATCTCACATGTCTTTTTGTTTGAGTTTTTGTTTTAATAAGAGAGTGAAAATGTTGGATCTTGGATTCTGCAGAATGTGAAAGCAGTCTTTGACGCAGCCATAAAAGTGGTGCTTCAACCACCGAAACAGAAGAAGAAGAAAAAGAACAAGAACCGTTGTGTGTTCTTGTGATCAAAGATTTAGGTATCAAACAAAGCTGAAGCAGAAGAAGAAAAAAAACACCAGCAACATTGTATATTTGTTGAATCCAGCTTGTTTTGACTTTATTTTTGTTTGCTGGTTTAATCTAATGAGTGACGTGAGGCCAAGAGGATTCTGGGTAAGCAAAAGTGATTAGTTGTTGGTGATTTGTTGTTGTTGTTGTTGTTGTTGTTGTTGTTGTTTACTTTTGCTATGTAGACTAATCTTTCTTGTATTTGTTTTTGTTGTTGGGATCCATTTTGTATTTTGTTTAACAGATGAATTTAATTAATTTAATAGTAAAATTTCTTTCTAAGCTCAGAGTCTCTTCCTTCTGTTGATATTATGGTATTGAGCTTTGGAACTTAGTGTTAGTTCTTGTATTAACATATAACTTTAGATTCAGACAATCAGACAAACTTAGATTCAAAGAATGGTTTTCAGAAACAAGAGTTCTATACACGAAGGAGAGTATGCGTAAAAACAAAGAAAATACAAGTTACAAAAGTTTCTCCATTTTGTGATGGAATGAAAAAGAGAACAAACATGTGTGTATACACATACTTTTCAGTATTTTTCTCATAAATTCTCAGAAAAATCAAATCCAAATAATTTTTCAGGCTCTTGGGATTTGATCAGGAGTGTGTAGTGGACATATGTTACAACTTGATGAGGTCGTATTTGTCACCCATCAAGCCACCTTTCTGTTTTTGGAACCGAATGTAACGCAGTGTACTTGTAAAGAAGGAATCTGAGTGAATTGTTGTGTTACCGTTGTCGCTTTGCATCTCGTTTTTTATTAACTCTATGAGACTCTGTATATCAGATGGAGTAATATGTGGATTCCCTTTCTCAAAGAAGTAAATGTACCTGTCGTATATACAAAACCCATTATTAGTATTGAGATGCTGGTTTGTGTATTGAAAATTAAGTTCGGTATACTGACTTGTTCAAGATTTCGACAAACAGCGTGACTGGTCCGCTGTTACCCCTGGTTGCATTAGCCATTTGTTGAGCTGCGTTTGCTATCCTCAGTGCACGTCTTAAACAGAGAAGAACTCTGTATAATAACATTGAGAGCCGATTAGTTCTGTAGATAAGAAGATCATTGACTCATCTACGGTTTATTCTTACCTTTCTCCATCTCTAATGCCATCTAGATCATCGACCCAAAAGAGATGAGAGCATGCATAAACTGCTCGACATTGATCAGGCTTCTTTAAAAGCCTGGCTGAGTACTGGTCACAAAGGAAATTCCAACTTAAGTGTTTGATTAAGTAGAAAGCTTGTAAAATGAGAAAGCATTGACAAAACATGTGTACCCCAGTTGCTTTATGTGTCAAGGTGTCTCTATTTTCAACACCAAAGACATTGATCCGTTGTAAGGTTCCAACGATCAGATGAATCGCAGTTACCTGAGCCTTGGAGTCCTATATCATAATACGACCCACCAACAGAAAAATGGAAGTATAATACTTTTAGATAGTTTTTTAATTATCGTTGTGTAATGTTCACACAGAAAGGAAAAAGTAATTACCGCAATTTCTTCCTCGTATAACATAAATGCTCGGGTAAAAAACTCGTAAGCAACAGGCTCAAGATCACAATCACTTGCGGCCTGCTCATCAATTCAAAACGAGACAAAATATTTACAATGTTATGTGAGATTACACCTTGCCTACAGGTGGAATTGAGATCAAACGAACAACAGATAACTAGAGCCCATATGTATTTTAAGAACAAGTTGTTCTGAGCATTAAATAATAAGTTGATTGCTCAAAGGCTTTATAATTTTCATAGTGACCTTATAAATTACCTCAGCGCATTGAAGGTAGAGCCTCAGAGCCAGTTCAGGACTTGGAATTAAGGAAAGAACCTCGATCATCTGGAATAAAAGCATATGTTCAGAGTAACGAAAAATATTGGGCATCAGAAGTGATGTATCATTAACAACTTAATTTTTGCACAATGCAGCTCGGAAATAAAATATAACGAACACAACTATTCTATACGTCAAACACAGTAGAGTACTTCAAATTAGTCACATAGATAAGGTATTCCTGCATCAACTTTCAAAAGGTGATCTGAACTTATCAAGAAGATAAACGATATATACAAAAATATAACTTTTTAACTCCTGATAATCCAGCTTTAGTGAAGTAACACATTTTTATCTATCTTTGTGTGGAGAAAATGGAGGTCACAGAACCTGGTTGAGAATCTGGAAAACCGCTTTCGGAGTTGCTGGTAAATCTTCTCCAGCTATATCTCCACCCTGGGAATCTAGCTGCCTGACCAACTGTGGTGGAAACATTTCAGCACCTCTTAAAGTCAACGACTTGTCTTAAAGCAGAGAATCTAATCCCGCAAGAGTTATCACGTGAAAATGGTAACACTTAAGGAGCTCTCTAAATTATTAATTATATGAGAAGGTATTCAACATAAACACACACATACAAGCACCTTATAGGGAAAAAAAGAGTTATACCCTGAGTGCAGAAAAGACAAGCGGGGGAATGGTAAAAGGCAGACGTCGTGGTCCTCCTGTCATAAGACGCTTTCTCACAACACATATAATCTGCATATTAGTAAGGAAGTACTCAGGTAAGATATTCGTTTGCTCATAAGATATGGATAATGATGCAAAAGGAAACCATGGCCTTATAGCCCAATGCTTATTTATTTGACTTCTGTAAATAACTACCATGAACTTGAAACCACCCTGCAGGTCAATTTAAGGATGCAGGTCGATTTTGGGGAGTGGAGCAACAGACAATGGTGTACAATTTCATGGGAAAAAAATGTTGACTGTAACCCTTCCATACATATAAACTCAAAACATGTAAGCAGTAGGTCTGGAAAGGAAAAATACATATAGCTATTGAATGGAAAGTTCAGTATTTGTATGATGTTTCACCTTTAGCATCTCCTCTGGTTCTTCATTATCGAGCATATGTATGAGTCGGGCAACTGAATTTTGTTCCTCCTGGAAATCCTCCTCGTCGAGCTGAAGAGAAATACAGAAATTCCATGCCCAAAATTTAGATTATAGCTGAGAAAAGTTGGTCATTACAGACCACATAGAAAACTTAAGGAAAATAGTGGCAGCACCTCCTCTGTGTTGGTTCCATCCAAATCTTTAATAAGCCCTTTTATCAATTCAAACAGCACCTCAACCTAGAGAACACAAATGGGCATATTATTAAAGTATAAATATTTACGTCTATAAATGAAGAGAATATTAAGCGTACCTTATCAGCAGTTGAAATACACGAACCATTTTTCATTATACTTTGGATAATAAGCATTGCCATTACTTTATTCGTTCCATCATCAAGATGATCCATGACACGTGGATAATTTGAAAGTGTAAGAGCTGTAACTATGTCATTGTATTTTTCTAAAGGAGCACTCAGAAGTGCAACAACTTGTTTCATTGCACGCGCGTCTTCCAGTTTGGGCACACTGGAAAGCTTAACTACACATGCACCCTACAAAGTTTGCGGATCACGAGTTAATCTAACACCAGTTTCAACTAATGATAACATTTATACAGTGTATATACAAGCTACAGAGACAATATATAGTACGACAAAAATTAGCAAATATAGCCAGAAATATTAAAACTATACCAAAACTTGATCCACATAGTCAAGCCGATCAGGATGAACTCGGAGTGTAAAAGTTAGAAGAGAGACGAACAGAGTCATAGCTCCAACAATAGGCATCTCAAGCTGTGTATCTATCACCTGCGATCCACACAAAGTCCATACGCATATAAATGCATTTGAAGAAATTAAAGCATCATATGCAGGTGGCTGGAAAAAGTAAAGACTCGAAGAATTGAATCTATTGACCTGCAAGCTTTACAAATGAACTGGAGTAGTTCGTCCAAACCGGGAAAAAATGTTTAGTTCAGTTAAGCTCGATGGATCATTTAGCAATTTGATACCTCTATTTCTTAACAGTTTTCATTTATTTTGAGTTCTGCATATATGTTTAGACGTACTCTTGTTCTAACTAATGAACTCTCAAACTAATTACTCGAGGACACAAATATTAAGACTACAGTGGCATTATTTTCCATTACATGTAACAGAAGAAACTAATTAGACGATGCCTAATAAACAAGTTGATTTTGAGTAGATAACCAAACATTGGAAATAGCATGACAAACTACAATTAAGCTGACTACTTCTCATGGTACTAGGGACCTACATTGGACTATTCTAAGGACCGTTATGTTTCAAGAATATTCAACAGCAACAATAATACACTCATAACAAAATTTTCATTTAATGGAGCCAACCTTTCCAATTGCATTGTTCAATTTAGCAAAAGCTTCCACTTGCAAAAATTCGTGTAACACCTGCCCAGGAGTGTAGGAAAAGAAAGATATTAATATTGGACAAAATAAAAAAGAACAAAGATAGCTCAATAACACTTACATCTGGACTTGAGGCCGCGTAGTTTGACAACCGGTCCATCAGTTGAGTTAATACTATCTTGGTATCAACTGTTGGCTGAGAAATTACTTTTTAATGTCAGAGACGAAGGAAAGAGTCAAAAATCTCAAGTGAAAAAAGTGCAGAGCATGAACTCAAAACAGAAGTGCTTTGTTGAGGATTCCTCCTCAGAGTTTTGCAATTTAACTAACACTGTAAGAGGCCAGGGACCTTCTAACCTTTAAATTGGTCAGCCAAAGCTCAAGTCACCAAGAAATAAACAAAAAATAATACCTGAACTACTAGCAAAAAACAAGAATAGTGACTGGCAATACAGACAGTTCAGAGAGAGCCTTTCAGCAGAAAAAAAAGGCAGCATAAGAGTAACCATTTTCGAGAACATATAACTGCATTGGAGAGTAGGAACAAGAAATATCTTGATTGCTAGCGTACCCACCATCAGTTGAGTACAAGCAGCCAATAACGTATCTAGAGTCTGCAAATGGTACTCATCAGGAAAGACTTGAATTATGCACTCCATCAGATAATACTGAGCCAGTTCATCTTTACAGTTCACGACCTGTTGTTTCACGATATTAACAAATCTATACAGCAACTGACGTCTCATCCATAAGAAAAGAAAATTGGTGATGGATGCAAAAATAAGCTGCTGAACCTGCTCTAAGACCCTAGGAAGAACGGTCTCTTTGTACATCTCAAGGTCAACACCTTCAATCTGTCCTAGAACGTGCAGATTTTTTCCAACCTAAGACGGAAACATTAATTTAAACTCATTGGGAAGTGACATGGTAATATAGGTATCTAGTCGAGTAGTGGTATTGATAGTACAAGATCACGAAGTTCGTTCCTCTCTCTTTCCTGCTTTTCTCGAACTGTTCCAGGTCCCTGCAGTCCAAGGAACACCTCAGCTCAGGTTCACCAATATCAATGATTCACAAGCACCACACAACCTGCATGACCAAAAGCATGTTCTTCATCGTTCATTTATGCTTTAGTCAGAGGCATGCAAGTGCAGAGGTGCTATGCGTATCTAAATACCATCAACTCTTGACAGATCGAAAATTCACCTGATGCTGTATTCGAACCCAGAGCTTATTCATCTCTGTGAAATTTTGTAGCACAAATTCCACAGCATCCATCACAGTATTAGCATCTCTACAGCAAGGTTGACAGGAGAGTAAAAAAACAGCTAAACAGCCAATTTCATGGGGAAAAACGAAAAGAGCAAACCCACCCTTCGTAGTCTGAGCCAATCTCAGGTAACTTATCCCTGCTCACTTGAGCAAGATAACTCCTAAGAAAAAGTCCACGAATGGGATGTTGAACACCTCGACACATTTCCACAAGATCCTTAAGAACATCCTTAGAAGGAGCCTGCTTGCTTTTTATATAAACAGACCCTACTGTACATAGCAGATACCTGGAAGACCGACATCATAAGTTTCAATTACAAAGCTGTATATCATTCAGCAAAACTAATCAATGCAGCTCAAGAGAAACATTAATGGGTGCCTCTGACAAATAATCTCATTCTGCGCCTAGCTTGCTCGATAGATAGTATAGGAAATTGCCATTTTCTAGTTAAATCTCATAAGCCAATCTCATAACTGTATTCAAATCTAGCTTAGGTAATTGAGACAATCAGATCATCATCCAATCAATAGAAATAAAAACTAGTTCCACGGTGAAATTGAATCTAAATCATCTGCTTACGTCCTGGGCAATATGTTGCCGGCATGTTGAACAAGCTCATACAAATCAACAACCGGTAATCCGTGCCTGCTCTCATCCTTAAAGAAAATCTCAAGCTGCCTCAATTGATCGAAAGCTCGCATATCTGAATTAGCCAAATCAAAAAGACAAATCACAAGAAAACGGTCAAACAAGCACGAAATCGAGAGATTCAAAAGTTCTTTGAGATGAGAATCTACAGAGATCGTAATATTTCTGAGGAGAAAGCTTGGAGGTGCGGAGCTCCGAAAGCATCAGAGCAGAGTACTTGAGAACTTCTCTGAGATTATTTGCATCCTGAGAAACGAATGCAAAATTCATCAGATCAATAGAAATTTCTTGACGGAGAATATGACTAGAGCAAACGAACCAAAGCGCGATGCATGAAGAAAGCGTTATGCTGGATTCCGGCGATTCCTTCGGCCAGCCACTTCTCCTCGTCTTCAACTCCGACG
>WJSH01015327.1:107960-132814 GCA_009757365.2 Lepidium campestre | reverse complement strand
TCCCAAAAAAAAAAAAAAAAAAACCTAATCATCAAAAGGGTATATTAGTAAATTCCATAGGTTATTAGCAGGCTCGGTCCAAGTCTCTACGAGATAATTACGGCTTTTCCTCTGAGACCCATTCATTCCTTGACCTTTTTAAAAAATCTAATTCCGAACTTAAATACTGGGCTTAATTTGGTTATTGGGCTTTAGAATTCTATTTCCAAAAGCCCATATTGTCGAATCGATGTTATTTTATGGACGTGTTTGTATCCGAACATTTGCGTCTCTATGTTTCATATAAATACAAAACACTTGCATGCCAGAAATATCGGCTTCTCTGATATCTTTCGTCAGTTACATATCCTTGCACTCATTTTATATATAATCACCAAATCAAGAATGCAAGAAACCAGTGAGAAGTTGTCTCAAAATGTTTCATCATCAATCAATGGAGTAGTTTCACATAATCCAGTACTGATTCCTCGAGGCTACATTGCTCCATATCATCAACAAGCATATGACATCAACCTTATGCTACAGGTTTTGAATCAGTTCTTGTCAATGTTGTTTAACATTTTTGTATAAGTGTATGTATATTAACAAGTAAGAAAACTATATATTGCAGAATCAGATGACTATAGAACTGAACCATCAACTACAGAGTCTGGAGGAAAGAGCCGCTTTGTGTATCAAAGTCAAAAACAATGCCATTGAAGATGAGAAGAAAAGATCAGAACAATTGGAGATTCGACTGAAAATGGCCTTAGCAGAAGCTGATTATTGGAGGAAGATGTCGGAACAAAAAACGGAGCTGTGTAAAGATCTCGCCACTAGGCTTCTGAAAGCGAGAAAGAAAGAAATAATGTCTACGCAGATAAACATGTTTTCGAGAGTTGCAGAGGAGGCTGAGTCTTCTACAGGAGATAATGGGAACGATATCGCAGATACAGCAAAGACTCGTCAGAGCAAACGACGTCGTTTTTAAAAACGGCGGGAGTTACGGTTCAAACATTGTTGACACGTGGGTGTGTCTCTCTGCACATGTGTGGCTTTTGTGTTTTCATTTGTTCTATGATTATTGGTCTAAACAACATATAAACAACAACTTTGTTCAATAATTGGTTCAAAGTATAATGTTCAAATCATTTTATGTAATTGCAAGAAAATAGATGATAATGATGTTTAGATCGTGTGAATACTAGCTGTCACATTGTTTAAGAAGAGAATATACAAAATGTAACTAAACATCTTGAAGCAAGCGGCAAAAAAAGTACGCATCGATTATGACAAAACAAAAAAACTCATAACCAACGTAATCATCGTGGGTACCTTAAAAACGTTGGCTCAGATTGAAACAAGTGTTTTTACAAACAAAAATTTCGATAATTGACGGTTTAGATATATGGAGGCATCTTCGTTTGTAACCGTTAAAAATTGTATTTGAATATTGTTCAAACCGATATAATTCCAAAATCACTCATACATTAAAGAAACAAAAATTGGTACGATAAATAAACAAGCAACTGTGGAGATAAATTATGCAAACGACCTAGTACAAAGATGAAAGCTTGAAATTACTTCTTTATTGCCAAAAATGGCAGAGTATGGTTAGGTCAAATGCAATGGGAAAATGAAATATGATATAGTTTCATGGGAACATAAGATGCAATTTGCAATATTCGAATTAAATTCACCGCATTGCTCTGTATAATTGTTGAATTGTCGTGGATGTGAAATAGTCACACTCATAGTGTATCATATGATTGTATTATTTAATACTTTCATCTCCCATCAATTTATCTATCATATTAATTCAAAACCATTTTCTATTAACCTAAGCACTGCATGGGAGTATCATTAATTTTAGTTGATTACCTCAATTTTATAAAATATTGTTTTGCTTGTTTCTAATTAACTTGTGTTAGCTTATAAACTATCTTTATATGAATATTTTAGAGCTTTTAGGTAGGCTCTTTATAAGTTGTAAAATTATATACCATCAGCATTAGTTAGCTTCTATATCCATCTTGGTCCCTAAATTATAAAGAGTTCTAATATGTATAATTCATATGGCCTCCAAACCATAAAAATAAGTAATTATCTCTACTTATAATTACTTCGTAATTCGTAATAGTTTTTAACTCCATAATTTGAGCACTGCCCTATAAATATTACTATTAATAAACTTTGTTTAAATATAAATTTTATTTTTTTGGTAAAATTGTATTGATATAATTTTTATGTAATAAATACATATATGGATGAAAATTGATAAATGTGACTCATGTATATAATTTGCTTTTGACTACTTGACAACATGTTCTTTGTACTTCAAGAATACCAATCAATTGATGGAAAACGAAAAAAAAAAAACCAAAAAAGAGTACTTAAACCGGTAACTATTTCTATCATCGACACTTTAACCATAAATTTACAGGCTTTTTTATGTGTACCAATGTGACAAGAAGTTATATATATGTGAAAACTTATTACATGTTTGTTTGCTCATTTTTTTAAGTATTTACTTTTTTCAATTAGATCGATAAAACTCGAATTATAATTTGAACCAAACTTTATAGCTTAAGTTAATGTAATTTAGCTTCGATAAAATAAACTGCATAAGACCAAAACAATTCCTAGCTACATGATTTAAAAGAAGAAAAAAATCAATTTGCATTAAGTGCTCCAACGGTGAACAGATTGTGGCCTTATGAGTCGTATCTCATTTAATATTTTTGGAGGTTATCATCTGTTTTGAGAAGACATTTATACAAATTTGAAAGAACATAAGCACGTGAAGACCTCGACAATTATTTATAAATACTTCTATTATAGTTATGTAGTAGATATTAGATATGATGCATGTACTAGATACTAATTAATTAAACATTCATACCAAATAAAATTATAGTTGTAAACAAACTAATACTACTCAACTTCAAATTAAGATAAAATAAAAAAAGATTAAGAGATAAAAGAAAATGATCTATTCAGTTATTCCCATGTAAAAGTGGACTAAAACAGTAGTACGAGAAGTTAGATATGCTACGTTTATTGCGAATTCGTATATAACTTTCTATATTAGGACAATGCGTTGTTTTTTTCAATATTACTAATTAATTATTGGCTTTATATATATACTAGTAAATTTGGCTATATGTATATAACATACAACGATTGTGATTAATGCAATCATCCACTTTCTTTCTTTTTCGCCTTCACTCTTTATTTCCTCTATTTCGTTTTCAATTCAATTGAATGATTGATCTATACCAAAAATGATTAGTCTGTGGAAATAATGATTAAGCATTGTACGTAGCTCATTACAAATAATTAGTTTGACAACAAAAATTGATTATTCTAGTGATATTGGAAGACAAATTAAGTTAGCAAATCACTAATTACGTCTGTTTCTTTCAGAAAAAGACTATGCATAATTATGTTAAATATCGAAAACCTAGGAAATTTGTTACCACAAAAGAACTTAGAAGACTGATTACATTATCTTCGTACCGTTTTGGGATAATTCCTTATATGTGTTCATATATTATTTTCTGGAAATCCTTATTTATTCATATTTGAGAATTGAGAACATATTAAAGTTTATAGGGATATTTGCAATTTGCTTGTTATAAATATAAAACAGTGGTCGTCAAATGAAGATATATAATCATTAATTAAAATTAATAAAATAAAAAACCAGTGGTGCTCTAACCATATTACACGTACTGATATACTATATTACAATATCCTGTAGAGACAGAAAAAATGTCAATGTCTTTAATTAATTATGACAACAACCAAACCAAACCAAACAAATCACATAACGTTATATAACACATATATATGAAGCGAGAGAGGCTCCATTTATAATCATCGTTCTAAAGTTTTCAATTAAAGAAGGAAGATTTTTTCTTTTCTTTTTTGGTGTGAATTACAATAATTCACATCAAAACATCATAATATTATGGAACGACGTCATCAGCAAATCATAAGTTATATATTTCTGTCTTCTTCGTCAATATTGTTTTGGTGTATGTTGGTTCTTATGTTGTTGTTTACGACAACAACAAATGGTTTAGTGAAACTCCCGAAAAACATAAGTATTCCGGCGGTAATAGTGTTCGGAGATTCAATAGTTGATGCTGGAAACAACGACGATATGATCACTGAAGCTAGATGCGATTATCCTCCTTACGGCATTGATTTTGACGGTGGAGTTGCTACCGGAAGATTCTCCAATGGCAAAGTCCCTAGTGATATTATAGGTTCTTTTACTTCTACTTTTATTTTGTTTATTTTTTTTAGACCAAAATATCTAGGCCAAACTCACATTGTTTGAGAGAGACAATACTGATGATTAGTCTG
The DNA here is from genome assembly GCA_009757365.2 of Lepidium campestre. Taxonomy (NCBI): domain Eukaryota; kingdom Viridiplantae; phylum Streptophyta; class Magnoliopsida; order Brassicales; family Brassicaceae; genus Lepidium; species Lepidium campestre. The sequence continues at coordinate 128,461 of WJSH01015327.1, read as the reverse complement.
GCTCTGGTTTTTTTTTAAAGACCTAAAACATGATTTCATTTGACTAACAACAACTTTGTTCCCAACAAAAATTGAATTTAAGACTCATTACGCTTTGCCCCAAATCACTCCAATCATCAAGCTACTGATTTATTTATTTTCCTTTAATATATTTAACTAAATTATACTTTTAATTTATATGTTTTTACAGCGGAAGAATTAGGGATTAAACCAAATTTACCAGCATATCGAGATCCAAAAATTAATCCAGGAGAGCTTTTAACAGGCGTAACATTTGCTTCTGGTGGTGCTGGTTATGTTCCTTTGACAACCACAATAGCGGTAACTATTTTAATCTTATTTATTTTATTTTCTAAAATATATCCTTTTAAAATAACAATAACTTATTATAATTGAAAAAGGGAGGAATTCCATTACCACAACAATTAAAATATTTTGAAGAATATATGGAGAAATTGAAGGGAATGGTTGGAGAAGAGAGAACAAAATTCATAATAAAGAATAGTTTGTTCGTTGTTATATGTGGTAGTAACGATATAGCCAACGACTACTTTGGTATTCCTACGGTTCGGCTTCGATACGACGTCGCTTCTTTCACTGCTCTTATGGCTGATAATGCTCGCTCTTTTGCTCAGGTGAACACAATTCACAACACCTATTTCTTATTTACTTTACATGGTTGCTATAATTAATTCATGCATACAATCAAGAATTTTCTATCTGTAAAACCATTTTATTAAAAATCCGTGAAAAAATTTCGATGGTACGATGTCGTTGAGGTTCTTTATAGGGAAAATTAAAATGCGCGACGGAATCCACACAGATTAAATTTCATATGGAATTCCAGATTATTTCTCGACGGTAAACATGTTCTCGGTCCTAAAATTCCAGATGGTTCTGAATTACCTCTGATTTTTTTTTTTAATGGATTCTTGATGGAATTCACCTTTAACTAATCGTGAATGTTGATTTTTCGACAGAATTTATTTCTTAGAATCTGTCAAAAATTTCATACGGATTGTTGAAGGAATTTTATTTTCCAACAATGAAAAAAACCAGTTCAAATCAGTCGAAAATGACTCTTTCAAAGGGATTAAATTTTTTTTTTGTTTGGTGAACAACGGATTATATTTTTTGTAGTACAATATTATATTATACAATTATTGCAAATCCTCCACAATTCTACTAACTATTGATGTGTTTGTATAATTCTTGATATATATGATTTTGTTAGAAACTGTACGGATATGGAGCAAGAAGAATACTTGTATTTGGTGCACCACCAATAGGATGCGTCCCATCACAAAGAACCGTAGCAGGAGGACCAAGAAGAGATTGTGTTGTTCGATACAATGATGCATGCAAACTTTTCAATACAAAACTCTCTGCAACTATTGATGGCTTATCAAGAACTTTACAAGACACGACCTTAATCTATATTGACATCTATAATCCTCTTCTTGATCTTATTCTATACCCTCACCAATATGGTAATTCATCATTATTTCTTATTTTTATTTGATAATTAATTTTTCTAACAACCTTATATATAATTTCACCGAAAAAATATTAATGAAAGTGTATATATTTTTAATTTTTTTTATAGGATTTAAGGTGGCAAATAAAGGATGTTGTGGAACTGGACTAATAGAAGTTACTGCGTTATGCAACAACTATACAGCTTCTGTGTGTCCTGTAAGATCAGATTATGTGTTTTGGGATAGTTTTCATCCGACTGAAAAATCGTACAGAATTATAGTTGCAAAACTTCTTGATAGATATCTCAATAGATTCTTTTAATCCATATAGCTTCCATAAACAATTACGGATTCCTAGCTTCTCAAAGGGAAAATTATACTTTTGTCAATATTTGCTTTTTCAAATGTTGTAATTGTCTCTTATGATAATTTATGGTTTTATATACAACAAGGTTTATGTATTTATATATTAGCTTTAGTATTATTGTCAAAAATATTTTAGAAGATTTTCTTAGTTGAATATATAACAATCCAAATCTTATGATTTCTCTAAATTTATCTAGAATCATTTAAAAACCCATAAAAACCAAATTATTCATAATTCACCATTTNTATAAAGAGTTATAAATCTTTTAAAGTTTGATGTTATTCAATTTTGACTTTTGGAGAGTTTATTAAAGTTGTGTGTTATTGGTTTTGATATTTTAAAATTTTATCTACAATTATTAAAAGTTATTCAAATTATGTATAAAGTTTTGTTAAAAAATTGTAATAAATTCTACGAGATTCTTTAATTCTAGAAGAGTTCATCAGATTTCATAATTGTTGTAGTTATTCAAATTCTTTAAAAATCATATTTGAATAACGGCCTTAGTCTTCAACTTTCTTCTGCTTCTTATTGGCAAGACACTGTGAGATTCAGATAGGATTTTTTCCATCAAATAGGCTTGCCAAAAACGCTGCAGAGGCAGTGCCCCTAGGCCTACCCCCGATTGGTATCCAATCTGGTACACCATGGGAAAAGAGAAAATCATAATCTGACTAAAAAGAACCTTCCAAATAGTCCGGATCTTGGAGGCTTTTTGAGAGTATAACAAATAGTAATGGTGGTTCATGCATATGTACAGACTCATTTACTTATACTATGAATCTATACTATGTCACGTGTACATATCAATCCACGTGTACACACAAAAGCAAAATCAATCTTCACTTCTGTCTGATCCCTATCAGCAATCTAGTTCATTTTTTAAATGTTCTAGACTATAGTACTAGCTCATATGTTATATATATATATATTTTGATACTGCAGATCTAAGCTTTTTTTTTAGATTTTACTCATCATTCCAAAAGCTTTTAAAGAAACTAGATTTGTTTCAAACAAAGACCAATAATGAAACGCCACAATCTAATTGTTCATCACGTTACTTCTTCCTCTTCCTCGAGTCTGTTTCAGTGTGTTCTCTTTCTCTTCTTGTTGTGTAAGACGACCACTAACGCTTTGGTGAAGCTGCCGTCAAACAAAACGATTCCAGCGATAATAGTGTTCGGAGATTCGATCGTCGATGCCGGAAATAATGACGACATTTAGACAACATTTGCTAGATGCAATTATCCTCCTTATGGTATTGATTTTGACGGTGGAATTCCTACCGGAAGATTCTCCAACGGCAAAGTTGCGACTGATATTATCGGTAATTTTTAAGTTGCTTTCTTTGATGTTATTAATTTTTATATTATATTTAGATAATTTTCACAATATATAACAATTTAACACTCACTTTTAATTATATGCATTTGTGTTTTGTGAACATAGCTTACAAGTTTTTTTTTTTTTTTTTCGTGCAACTCTTACAAGTTATTAATTTTAAAACCTTTCACTAAAAAAATATAAATAAGTCCTTTTTTTAGAAGTATGGTTAAATATTTATTTGTACCGTTTTTCAACCAAACCAGAGTTAGATTCTAGAGAGTTGTATAGTTCCGCATGAGAGTCGTGTAGTTTCGCATGATAGATTTGGATTTGAGTCATAGATCAAATATTGTAGAAAAGAAAAAGTATTTTATTTTCTCAGCTCCAATTGATTGTATCGTACATACTTCTGAAATTAAGTTTCTTAGTGGCTGGTGTTTGCATGTAATTAATAACTATATTGATGTATTGGAGCATTAACTATATATAATTACACTAGGACATTTAATTCAGTGGTTGCATATTTCTCCGTAACATGTGATCTATTCCATTTTTTCAGGTATGTGTCACAATTTTCTTGAGAAAAATGATCCTTTAACAAAAAGAGAATTAAGGGCATATTAATAAACCTTTGACATAAAATCATAACTAGTAATTTTGCTTTTTTTTGTTCTCATAGCGGAAGAATTCGGAATTAAACCAAGTATACCAGCATATCGAGATCCAAATTTGAAACCAGAAAATCTCTTAACCGGCATAACATTTGCTTCTGGTGGTGCTGGTTACATTCCTTTGACTTCACAATTAGCGGTAATCTAATTTCTAAATCTTACACTAAATATGATTATTTCTAATTAATGCTGATTAATCTTTCTTGATCATTAAAGGGAGGAATAGATTTATCGCAACAATTGAAATTATTTGAAGAGTATATAAAGAAGTTGAAGGAACTAGTTGGGATTGAGACAACAAAGTTCATAATCCAAAACAGTTTGGTCGTGGTTATATGTGGCAGTAATGATATAACCAACACCTACTTTGCTCTTCCTTCGGTTCAACGCATATACGACGTCGCATCCTTTACTACTCTCATGGCCGACAATGCTCGATCTTTTGCTCAAGTATGAATATATTTAGTACTTATAAATGTTCTTATTTACATAATAAGTTATCAAAGTTATTGCTCTCGCCATCCGATTTACCATTTAACTCGACGATCTCTAAAGAATTTTTGATGAAATCTCCATAATTTCTATTGAGAATTCTTTACAAATCTCGACGAGTTGGTATATCCGATCGAAAATTATTTACGGATATCATTTCCGCAAAAAAAATTATCGATTTTTAGTAAGAATTTAATGTATGCCAACACGTTTGTGGTGTGTGGTAGAGTGAAGAGAACTTAGGATAACAGTAGTATGCTATATAAGTTCGAACTTTTCTTATCATATTGTGTGTGATATTTAAGAAATTTTACCTAGCTTCCTTAGTCCCGGGTGTAGTTGAATTTAAGACAATGATAATACATTACCTTGAACCACCCAGCTTATAATTAAAAAAAAATACAATGCATGATCTTTTAGTTATTTTATTTTCCTTAATAGTTGTCATTTGATGATGTTTTGTTCATAGAAATTATATGAATATGGAGATACAAGAATACAAGTATTTGGAGCACCACCATTAGGATGTGTCCCATCACAAAGAACCATAGCAGGAGGACAAACGAGAAATTGGCTTCGATTGGTAATTGCATAATCGCCTAAATGCAATTTTGTCAAAATTTTGCCAATCATCATAATGTGTATAATAGCGTAATTTAATGTGATTATGCAAGTTTTTTTATTTGCCTAAAAAATAATAAAGGAAATTCTCATTAGGCAAATAAGCAAGTTTTTGTTGTTTATTTGTCTAAATAATTATTATGCTATTTTTATTTTGCAACTTTTTATTTATTTATGTCATTATGCAAAGTTACCAATCAGAGTTATTGTGTAGTTAGGTTTAATGATGCAACAAAGCTCTACAATGCTAAGCTCTCTGCAAATATGGATTCTTTGTCAAAAACTTTACAAGATAAAGATATAATCTATGTTGATATATATGATTCTCTTCTTGATATCATTCTACACCCTCAACAATATTGGTAATTCATTTTCAGGTTTTTCATTCCTATTACAATAAACAAGTAACATTCACACATTTCTATATATTGCATCAAAAACTTGAATGTTTGTTTGATTGATGTGACAAGATTTAAGGTGATTGATAGAGGATGTTGTGGAACCGGACTAGTTGAAGTTGCTTTTCTATGTAATAACTTTGGAGCTGACGTGTGTCCAAAGAGAAATGAATATGTGTTTTGGGATAGTTTTCATCCAACTGAAAAGACTTACAGATTTATGGTCGCAAATTATTTTGAGAGGTATATTTGATTTCGACAATGTTGCATTTGACTTTTGTGATTACATTGCAAGTTAGCCTTGATTTACTATGTGTTTTGTTGTTTACTAGCTTATTACTATTAGATCTGATCTCGAAATGTTTGTCTAAAAAGACTGATAATAATATTCTGAGACTATTTCTTTGATCCAACTAATATGAACTTACAGAGTTTTGATTGTATTCAATTGTTCTGAGATTATTATAAATAATTTCAATTGTTGATTGATTAATAAAAGCTTTGAAATGTTTCAGAAAAGTAGTCTCTATTCTTGTTTTGAGTAATTGTATAAAGATCTTAGTAAGTTTAAATTTTTTGATACATCAAATCTTATCGATTTAATTATCAAAAACAGTGGATTAGTATAACATCCGTTCAAAGCGACATTTGCGTTACTTTGATTCATGCCCTTTCTTAATTAGCTGCTTAATTAGGTTCGAACAATTAAGATACTTTTAACTCCAATTGATTGAATATGACTTAATCGATACTATAATAATAATGTATATATATATATTTACGATTTTTATTATATGTAGCTTTCTGCAATAATAATAATGAACAAAAATGATAAGTGGTTTTGCAGATACTATTAATCAAAACGCTAAAGGTAGTCTACAATTATATTGTTACAAAAGGCCCACAATAATCAAGAGCAATACAATAAGTACAACAACATACACACAAAAAACCTAGTTTGAACCCATTAGATTGAAGGAGAGGCCTAAACGGAAGAGCCCACCCATTGAATTGAGCTCATTCACATAAAGAACAAGAATCGACTGCAATGGTAAAGTGGACTTTAGACAATGAACTCAAGATTGCAATGCTCTTGTATCGATATCATAATTGCATCAACTGGTTCGGCCTGTAATTCTAAAACACACACATGATCAGCAGTAAATATAGGACCAACCGACCAAGCATCTTCACTTTTAAGCAAGTAACACTCTTAAGTCTAATTATTTACCACGTTTAATAGAATCAAGTCTCTGACCAATTAATTCTGTTGATATTTTTAATATCTTTAGGCATTTTGGACCCACTAGTTCACTAATAAATGATCAATTTAATTTCACAATATTTTTACTAAAGTTTTTATTTTCTCTTCACTACACGTGGAACTAGCTAGTTCACTAGTTTGATTTTGTCCGAATTATTAGTATATATCAATACAAGTACAACTACAAGATTGCAAGGTCTATCTTCTACTAGAATATATATAAAAGATAAAATGACCCCATGACATAATAGTTATATGACCATAGTCAATATATATCAAAATTGCTCGTTTTGTAATATTTCCATTTAAAAATCAAAATATTATTGATAATCACACTATCTTCTTCGAATTTAACTATAATCACTTACATTCAAAATTTTATCAGTCCTAAGTAAAAAAAAAGAAGAATTTTAATTATTAAATTTGTCAACCAGTTTTTTATTTATTCACTGATTGATATTGATTCCAAATGTTACATAAACAATAGAAAACACTAATAAATTACAAGAGAACAATGGACATTCTCTATCCTACAACAAGAAAAATATGAGATTTTATCTATCCATTGATACACTAAATATACCATAATTTAAGGCTTGCAAAAACCACCAAAAAAATTTCTCTCACAACACTTCGAAAACGGGCTTCAAACCAAAAAGCTATAACTTGATATACCAATACCAAAGAACATACATAATTTGTCAACCAGTTTAGTAAAATATTCATCTGAAAAATATATATTTTTGGTTGAGCATACAAAAAGAAATAAAAAAAAGTAAAAAAGAAAAGAACATACATATACAATAATACAAACCAAATTATGTTATGTTGGATAGTGGTTGGGCGATAATATGGTTGTGAAAATCATTAAATTATGTTCCATCACATTCTAGTAGCCTTGTCCATATAACTTATTATTGATTAACTAGCTTGATTTTTCTGATAGTTTGAGCTCTTTCTTAGCTTTTCTATATTCTATGGAGTAATTATTATATTTGGACCATTTTTATGTAGGTGGCAATAATAGCAAGCTCCCCTCGATATTACACAAATAGTTTTTCCTTTTATATATTTTCTAATACCCACAAATAGTATCTTTTTACCCTTTATTTTCACGTGTATATATAGAGAAAGCTATCTCTTCACACTCAATGTTGTTGCGTAGTATCACCTATGGCTTGTGATCTGCATCTACCTTACGTCTGCCTACATTTTCTTTTGTAATAGTTCGTACTTATGCATATGATTCTTCAAACGTGTCGATTTTTTGAAGAATTTTAAGATAAAACTTAGCTTGATATGTTACAATAAAGACCCAAAATAATGCTAACAACATATTCTATGTCGTTGAGTTTGATGGACTCTAAAAGTCTTTGTTGTATTAATTATGATGACCTATAAAGTTGGGGTTTGGTAACAGTTTACATCACATGCTCTTAAATTTTTAACATGAGATTCTTACATAAATTTGTATTACTATTTTTTTTTATAATCCGAGTGGTTTGAATTTTTATCCTAAATTTGACTACATTGGGGGTTAAGAGAATTAAGTTAGATCCCTTAAATACACATACAATGTGGTGAAAGAGATTGAAACTCATATAATGTTCTATCGATGTTCTAAATTCTTTTCGCTCTACCACTATACGATAAGCATCTTGGCAATTTGTATTACTATTATATCCATCCATTTTGACGTACACATAATAATAGTCGTATTAGTTTATAGATCTATCATGTTAAAAATGTCTAATATAGCTAACCAAATTATATATAAATATATAAGTAACACTATATATTTTTAATACTTTGATCATGTATTATTGTTCATGCAAAAATTGGTTTATTGTCTTTTATGTTTATATTTTAGGATTGGCAATGGTCAACAACTAATAGAATATTGTCTACACCTTTTACGGAAGAGAAAATTGAGATCACTTGAGATACGTACCAATAAATGATCTTTTGAACACATTTCAACTTTCAAGTCAGTATAAATTAACAACAAAAAAACAGGTATTTAATACTCGTAATAATTATAGCATCTTAAACTCTGACAGCGATTCACTAATCTCTGTTTAATGAGGGTTTACACACATACTCACTAATATAGTAATATACTAATTAATAAACCTGCCTGTCACATTCTACTCGCATACTCGCAATACAAAACGTACTAATTTATTATATGTAGTTAATAAAGTACACTAATCTAATTTAACAAAAAAAAAAAAACAGTTTTCTCGAGGATTATTACCAAATTCGATTAGTACACATTAATTGAGAGGTCTTTTCTTAATTAAGTATGCCGGTCCACAACATCTCCACGACGCAATGCATTATACACACACATATTATATATATTACATAATATACATATATATATTTATATAATACATGTGTATTTATATCAACATATGTATGTATATATAAGTGAGATAACATAGACGAAATGTTGATATATTATCCTTTTGTTATGCTATAAAGCTTGGAAGAAAAACGATATTCTATATATATAATTTAAAAAAAAATTCCTACATTACATTAAAGTAACATGAAAGACGACACAAAATGGTCTTGGTCTTCATGGAAACTATGTTTGTGGTCGGTTCTTTTTCTCATTCAGACGATCGCCGCCGTGAAGCTGCCACCAAACTTGATTGTTCCGGCGATATTTGCTTTAGGAGACTCCATTGTTGACACCGGAATGAACAACTATATCAAAACTGTAGTTAAGTGTGATTTTCGTCCTTATGGTGTTAATTTCCAAGGCGGTGTTGCTACAGGAAGGTTCTGCGACGGACGAGTCCCCATCGATTTGCTAGGTCTTTCATTTTTACTATTATATCTTTAGCTTTAATTATTTTTTTGGTCGTAAATCTTTAGCTTTAATTATTGTGGAAAGAAAATAGTCAACGTAAAAATAAATTCATAAAGACCGTTTATTAATACGACATATATAATGACTTCGGCATATAAATTTGAGCAATCATTATTTTTTTGTTTTGATTTGTTTTCATTTCGATAGGAGATAAAAATAGGTTTAGTAATATTAACTCAATAATAAGCGTTCCAAAATTTATCAGGAAAACTAGATTAGGATCCAAGTGTATACGCATATATATATATAAACTTTTTAAAAATTTTACTGATAATTTTAAAATTTTCATAATTCAAATATCGCAAAATATATTTTGTGATTATTTGCAGCTGAAGAACTTGGAATAAAATCAACTGTACCAGCATATCTTGATCCAAATCTAAAATCCGAAGATCTTTTAACCGGTGTATCATTTGCCTCAGGAGGTTCTGGTTATGATCCCATAACACCAAAACTTGTGGTAATAATACTATGTAATCTTGACGATCATGCATTGATAAGACATATATGTTTGATTTGATTATTTGACCTAACTATATGGTTTAATTTTGTATTTGATGGTGGTATTAGGCAGCAATATCATTAGAAGAGCAATATAATTATCTCAAAGAGTACATAGAGAAAGTGAAGACTATAGTTGGGGAAGAAAGAAAGAACTTCATATTAGCCAATAGCTTATTTTTATTGGTCGCAGGCAGTGACGACATTGCCAATACATACTTTACTCTTCGTGCCAGACCTCAATACGACGTCGATTCCTACACTACTCTTATGTCTAACTCTGCCTCTGATTTTATCACTGTAAGCTTCTTTCATATATTATTTAGATTTATGCCCACACTTTCATATATGATCTATGCCCAATTAGACCGAGATTTCAGGGATGTAAACTCGTAGAGATTCCAGTTTCGAAATCCTTTGAAAACTTTAGTTATTATTTCCTGACAAAATGGACATTAGGCTTATGCCTAGTGATTTACATGTCCACCAGCTTTTCACATGCTAATAGATCCGTATTAGTCGGATGGTAAAAGCACGGGTCACAATGATATATATATATAAACAACTTTTTTACTTATGAACATTTTGAATATTATTTTGTAAAGTTTATTACAGTGTATAGAATGATTAGTATGAATTGAAATTGACAGAAACTCTATGTACTTGGAGTGAGACGACTAGCTGTGTTTGGTGGACCACCAATTGGATGTGTACCATCACAAAGAACCTTAGGAGGAGGTCTTTTGAGAGATTGTGCTGAGGCTTACAACGAAGCAGCAAAGCTTTTCAATTCAAAGCTTACCAAAAATTTGGATCGGTTGCACAAAAGTCTGCCCGGTATTAGACCGGTCTACATCAATATATATGATCCTCTTCTCGATATCATCCTGAAACCTGCAAATTACGGTAAGTACCCTAAGATTTTTATTCGTTTAAAATTTCATGTACTAGTTGTTTAAAGTTATGATTTTGGGTTATTGTAGGATTTGGAGTGTCAAATAAAGGATGCTGTGGAACAGGAGCCATAGAAGTTGCTGTGTTATGCAATAATATTACATCTACTGTATGTCCTGACGTGACTAGTCATGTGTTTTGGGACAGTTATCATCCCACAGAGAAAACTTACAAAGTGTTAGTCGCATTGTTGATTAACAATGTTGTTAATCAGTTCGTCTGAATTATTTAAATACTATTTTCACGGCATAATGATCACTTGTAATTTTTATTAATTGAACATTTGAATTCCGATCTATATAAATGTTTATTAATTATCGTTGTTACATTTTTATATTTGGACACATATGTGTCCTTGTCGCAATTTGTATCCAGTTTTGGAAATAGTACGTAGATTAAGTGTTAAATGTTCACCTAATCACCTCTGTAATTTTTTCACCAAAAATTAAATTTAAATCGTGTAATTTCGCGTAAGACGATTTGAGTTATGCACCGAAAGTTATCGATCCGTTGCAAATAAAAATAATAAAATGATCTTAGCTAGATCCGCCTCAAATTATGGGGCTAAAAAATGAGTCCACGGAGGGAAATACGTCCTTGTCGCAAAACAAATCATAATACATCATTTATTTTTTTGGTTGTGGTGAAATGAAAGTGACTACATATTCAATACTTATTTATTTTGTATTTCTGTCATCAAATTTATGGAAATATTATCTTCCTAAAATATGGTAACATTCATCGTGTGTGGACTCACAATTCTCATGCATTTTTGGCTTCCTTCGACAGCAAAGACGTCTAAAAATACTTAAACAACCAATTGTGTATAGATACTACTATAACATGAGCTTTGAAGCACCATTAATTCGATTTTGTATTAAACAAAAGAAAATCTAAACACTAAAAACATGGACTTAAAATTAGACATGTGTAGAAAGAAAATATTAGTGTTAGCATTATTTATTATTTATTTCGTATCAACAGTTTCAGCGGCTGGACAATTTCCTGCGCTTTTGGCTTTTGGAGATTCAATACTTGATACTGGTAACAACAATTTTCTCCTGACCTTCATGAAAGGAAATATTTGGCCATATGGAAGGAGTTATACTATGAAAGTTCCCACAGGAAGATTTGGCAATGGAAGAGTTTTCTCCGATGTAGTTGGTACAAATATTAAATTAAAGAATCATATTGTTTAGATAATTAGTCATATTATTAATCTCATTTAGTGATTTTTGTTATTGTTAATTGTCACGAACAGCTGAAGGTTTGGGGATCAAGAAAGTATTACCAGCTTATCGTGGCTTGTTTGTTGCTCCAAGTGAGCTTAAAACTGGTGTTTGTTTCGCATCAGGTGGTGCAGGAGTCGATCCTGTTACATCCAAATTGCTGGTAAAACCAAATTAATGAATATGTTCTATATATTAACTATATATATAACATATGTGATTTGATTACAAAAGTAATGTGAAAAAGCATTAATATTAATGCTTATGGATTTCAGCACTTTTTGTTTTATAAAAGGTCACAGAAAACGGTTTTATGGAAATAAAAATCACAAAAAACGTTATCATCTGCAGTTGGATTTTCTTGGTTACGGGTTTAGGGATTATTATTTTGTATAAAAGTGTAATTTATGATTTGAAAAATGTCTAAATTTATAATCAATATTCAAAAATGCTATTTTTTCAAAATTTTCATTAGCCCATTTCTACAAAATCTAATAAATATTGTAATTTATTTTTGTTTGGTCAGAGAGTTTTATCACCGACTGACCAAGTAAACGATTTCAAAGGGTATATAAGGAAGCTAAAGTTCGCAGCAGGTCCTTCAGGAGCAAATAATATAATTTCAAAAGCAGTGATTCTTGTTTCTCAAGGAAATAATGATATTGGAGTCACATTTCATGGAACTCCAACTGCTCTCGCTCGAGGACTCACTCGAACTAGATATACCAGTAAACTTGTTGAATGGAACAAAGCTTTTATGAAAGTAAGACACAAATTAATATATATCTATATGTTAAATCACATATTCATTGATTTGGTTTTATGTATATGTATGAAGCAAATATATGATCAAGGAGGGAGAAAATTTGCAGTGATGGGAGTGATACCATTAGGATGCTTACCAATGACAAGAATCTTCATGGGTGGGTTTGTCATTTGGTGTAACATGTTTGCTAATATGATGGCTCAAGATTACAACAGAAAATTAAAGAATGGAATTCAAACTTGGGGTGGAGAATTTCGTGGTGCAAAATTTGTCTATGTCGACATGTTCAATACTCTTATGGAAGTTATCAAAAATTATAGGAAATACGGTAAGTATTTAGTCGTTGAGGATTCACTTCGATTGTCATTTTTTGGCAGAATTTAAATCTTTTCATCGCAAAAATATTATTAGCCATCAGTAAAAACATTTTACTATAGTTTCAACTAAATTGAGTTAGTTTAGTGGTCGAGGATTCACTTCGATTATTATGTTTTTGTAGAATTCATTTTTTTTCATTGCAAAATCATTATTAGTCATCAATAAAAACATTTTTTACTATAGTTTCAACCAAATTGAGTTAGTTTAGTGGTCCATGATTGACTTCGATTATTGTGTTTTTGTAGAATTCAATTTTTTTCACTGCAAAATCATTATTAGCCATCAATAAAAACATTTTACTATAGTTTCAACCAAATTGAGTTAGTTTAGTGGTCGAGGATTCACTTCGATTATTATGTTTTTGTAGAATTCAAATTTTTTCACTGCAAAATCATTATTAGCGATCAGTAGAAACATTTTACTATATTTTCAACCAAATTGAGTTAGTTTAGTGGAGGAGGATTCACTTCAATTATCATTCTTCGCCAGAATTCAAATCTTTTCACTGCAAAAATATTATTTGCCACCCATAAATATCCTACCATAGTTTCAACCAAATTGAGTTGGTTCAGATTCACTGTGGTAATCGTTTTTTGGTAGAGTTTGAATTATTTCATTGCTAAAACATTATTTCATTTTATAAAAGAGTCAATGGAGTATGATGAAGTTGTATGAATGCAAATGCAGGATTTACAAATGAGAAGAATGGATGTTGTTGTATGCCAACAGCAATAGTACCATGCCGGAATCCAGACAAATACGTCTTCTATGACTTTGTTCATCCCTCTGAGAAAGCCTACAAAATCATTTCTAAACAGCTTGTCGCCGATATCAATAAAGGCCTTGCCTAATTTTAATCTCAATTTACAGTCATTGTTACTTATTATGTTTTTGAGATGAAAATAAATCATAGCAATATATATTTTCTGTTTTTCTTATTATAAAGAATGTATAATCTAGTTATGTATATTTCATTTTGTATAATCACATAACAAAGGCGTTTCGTTTACAAATATATCACAAAAATGTTTATAGAAAGCCAATTGTAGAAATCGAACGGTTGAAATAAAATTTTCTTAGCAAGCTTTATTGAATTTAGGCCGATAAAGAAATAACAAAATTAAAAGGTTAACTTTCGTACTTTTAGTGAAATAATAAAATCCATATAAACTGAAACAAAAGCGTTGAAAAATAAAAAAATTTCACTCACTATTGGCTTTTGGAGAAACAAATAATTGATACTTGTAAAAATAATTACCTCCTGAAAAGAAAATTACTGGCCATATGGGTGAAATTTCGACTTTAAAATGTCAATTGGAAAAGTCTTTATATAAGTCTTATGTAAGACTTTCAGGCCAAAGGTGAAAAATAAAATTTAAAAAAAACTTTAACAAAAAAAAAAAGAGAGTGAGAAATAATCATAGCTAATTAGATTAAATAATTATAATCAAAATTGGTATAACTTAAAAATATACATTAATCCTAGAGACTAATTTGTACATTCATGAAATTTATGTTATTATTATCTTCTTAATTAATAAAAAGATGGTAACATTCATTAAGTGTGTATATGTACACTCATGCATTTTATCTTTCCTTCGACAAACAAAAACTAGACGTCTAAGATTAGTTTAGATCAATTTCATTTCTGTATAAATAAATATGAAATTTTAAAGACAGTTCTGGAAAAAAGTGTGAACTTAATTGTCGATATGATTAAAGATAAAATATTGGTGTTAGCACTATTTTCTATTTATTTTCTCTCATCAGCAAGTAATGAAGTAAAAAATACATCATTTTCAGCAATTTTCGCATTTGGTGATTCAATACTTGATACTGGAAACAACAATCTTCTACTGACTTTACTTAAGGGAAATTACTGGCCATATGGTTGGAATTTTGACTTTAAGATCCCGACAGGAAGATTCGGTAATGGAAGAGTTTTCACTGATATTATTGGTACGTAAACTTATCACATTCTTTTACAATATTCTCTTTATTGTATCCATCAAAAATCCATATGAAATTTTCGATAGTTCATCACAACTCCACTCCATTGAAAATTTGATATTCTCGACGATTCTCAACAATATAATACAAAAAAAAAGTCAACGATTATCATAATCTGGTGGCTAGATGTCTCAGCCGTTGTCTTTAACATTAAGAGCTCGATTTTAAGAAGTTGCATAATCTCCATTTGAAATTGTTTGGATTTTTAACGAGAGGTTGAGTTATGCATCGAATCTTATCGATC
Organism: Lepidium campestre; assembly: GCA_009757365.2. Taxonomy (NCBI): domain Eukaryota; kingdom Viridiplantae; phylum Streptophyta; class Magnoliopsida; order Brassicales; family Brassicaceae; genus Lepidium; species Lepidium campestre. The sequence continues at coordinate 112,881 of WJSH01015327.1, read as the reverse complement.
CAATTGTTTAAAAAAAACAGAAAAGATATTATATAACCATATCGTATTTGATCTCATTTGGTAAAGTCTTGTGTTATAGCCCAAGATTTAGGGATCAAAAGACTTGTACCAGCTTATAGTAAACGTCGTCGTATTGATTCCGATGACCTTCAAACCGGAGTTTGTTTCGCATCAGGTGGTTCAGGAATAGATGATATTACATCCAGAACGCTGGTGAAACACACAATTATTTATGAACTTTAAACAACACTATTATATTTGTCAATCATTAATATTGTTTCCTAATAATTATTTTTGGATTGTCAGAGAGTTTTATCGACTGGAGACCAAATAAAAGATTTCAAAGGGTATTTGAAGAAACTAAGGAAAGTAGTGAAAACAAAGAGAAAAGTAAAAGAAATAATTTCAAACGCAGTGTTTCTTATTTCTGAAGGAAACAACGATCTTGGATATGGAGTGCTTCCTGCTGCTATTCGATCACAGTCCAGAAATTTATATACCAGTCGAATGGTTAGCTGGACCAGAAAATTTTTATTGGTAAGAAATCAAACTTAATCAAGAATTTTGACACACTTATATATAACCGAGTGACGATGAGACAGTGACTTCTTTGGTAACAAGGTCCAAGAGGTCTCATGTTCGAATCCACTTTTTAGGAGGGGTATTCACATGGGATTCCCCTTCTCCAAGAAGATATACAGTTAAAATGTGATGAAGTGTTGATGTGTCGAAGATTCCGGTCCGTTGTAACGGATAATACGGAATCTCCACTTATTGGAATTGACGGTCACTTAGAAATCAAAATCTCTCGGTTTACCAAATATGTATATATATATAATTGTTTAGATTCATTTGGTTAATGTGTATGTATTATTTATATATGAAGGAATTATATAAACTTGGAGCGAGAAAATTCGCAGTGATGGGAGTGCTTCCAGTGGGATGTATACCTCTGCATCGAATGTTATTTGGTGGAGCATTCGGATGGTGTAATTTCTTTTTGAATAAAGTTTCAGAAGACTTCAACTCTAAATTGAAGACAGGTCTTGAAAGTTATGGAGTAGAATATGAATTTACAGGTGCAAAGTTTGTTTACGTCGACATCTATGGCACTCTTATGGATCTTATCAATCATCCTAAAGCCTATGGTATGAAAAATATGCATATCTTAAGTAACATGCAATATATTTTTCTTAAACGCATATGAAATACTCGATGGAAGTGGTTTTTGTCGAAAAATTTCAACTGGTTATATGAAACCGTCTAGAATTCATAAGAAAATTTCGATGAAATTGATTCATCGAAATTCCATTAAAAAATCCTTATGGATTCTTGACAGAAATAACTTAGGTCGAGAATATAATAGATATTATTTTTTACCGTCTAAACATATTTTTGACGGACTATTATTGACAATTAGTTATATGTAATTATACTAAAAGAAATATATGTACATATATACTCTTTTTTCCTTTTCTTTTTTGCTTATGATACAAATTTATATAATTGCAGGGTTTACAGAAGCGAAAAAAGCATGTTGTTGTATGTTGCATGCAATAATACCATGTTTCGATCCAAGTAAATATGTCTTTTATGACTTCGCTCATCCAACCCAAAGAGCCTACGAAGTTATATCTAAACCTCTTTCCTATAAGATAGTTAAAGGCCTTGCCTAATTTTTTTTTCAATTAATGTTTTATTTCAATCTCTATTTACTTCTCTCACCATATCGTCAGTTAATTATATGTAAGAGAAGACATGACAATCTATTTTATTTTATAATTATTGTAAAGAATGTATTACTGATCCAATGATCGATGTAATGTTCATTTGATATATTCCAAGAACGAACAAATCATTTCACAAACTGAGCTACATGTCGCCATTAAAATTGATTCAAATCAAACTCTGGACTAAATATAAAAAAAAAAAAAAAAGTGAAATATAAATCCTTAAGTCTTTCTGTTCATTTTCATAAAATTTTATCTATAACCCAACTCTCAAACCCCTAACAATTTTATGTGGACTAACATAATTCCGTAAAGTCGAATTCAAATGCACTTACTCGAATCTCTCGGCCTTTACAGAACTATATAGTTAAAGTCTTTACTTATGTAATTCGTGGAATCTATGCAGACGTGATTACATATATAAGATGAAGTAGCTATTTTGTATTCTTGTAAAACACTTTTTAATTAAAAAAACCTCATGCGGGTTTATTCAAAACATATAATTAGGAATTGTACAAAAGAGGTGATTGAGCACTCAATTAAAATTAGGTTTTCGGGACCAGAGGAAAATGAAAAGATGATAATGTGGACGATGTTAACATTAAAAACGTGAAAATGGTTGTTTTAATAACCAACTTTGTAGTTTTAGCTAAAATAAATACGAATTGAGGGTCGAACCAAATAAAATACTATGTTTTAAAGTCAAAACCATTTTAAGTATGTAATAAATCAACTATAACCTCAGTTACAGAGACGTTAAGCAACGTTTAGTCTTAAGGCTATTGTCATTTGTTTCTTTACTCTTTCAGAGTTGTTTATTTCGTAAAATTTTCGTTGGCTCCTTTTACTTATCCTAAGACTTGTTTATTTTGTAATATTTATAGATTGTCTCAATAGTGTCAAAGTTGTTGATAAGATAGTTGAAAGGGTCTACCATCTCTTGGAGGATTACTACAGAGACAATCGCACTTCTTATATCTATATTGTTGATCATGGGATGAGTGACAAAGGTCATTAATAAACACTTTAAGACCTACTGGGTGGTTTGGCCACTTTGGCTTTTACAACCGCAGAACTCAAAAACAAAAGTTTTGAATCGAAACCAAAGAAAAAGAGGGAGAGAGGGAAAGAGTGAGAGATAACAATCTTCAAAGGAGAACAAGCGTTCTTGATTTATTTATTTTCTAAAGGAAAAAAATAACAGATCCCGAGGAGTTGATTAAGCTCTTCCATCATACAAGTGCAACTGACCTGTCATTTCCTCTTGTGCAACAAAACACAAAGAGATACATAGCAAATATGTTAGCACATACCCTGGTCTAAATAGTTGAACAAAAAAAAAATCAATTGGGTTTGAACAAAAATATAATAAAATTACGGCAAACAATGACTGCTCTTTACTCAGACTATTTTATACTATTATGTTCAAACTTATTTTTTTTACTCTTTCGTTCAGTTTTTATAGTCTTATGTTCAGATTTGTTTATGGATATTGTCTTATGTTCAAACTTATTTCTTTCTTTCGATCATTGATAATTGTCACTAGACAAATTTAAAATGACTCGATTAAGACAAAAAGAACTTGAAGAAAAAATTAAGAGATTACAGATGAATAGAGAATTAAGGATTTGGATTTGAATATTTAGGGGTTTTCATTCTGAATTAACGCTGACTAAACGTTGCTTAACGTCTCTGTAACTGAGATTATAGTTGACTTATTACATACCTAAAATGGCTTTGACTTTGAAACATGGTATTTTATTTGGCTCGACCTCCAGTTCGTATTTATTTTGGCTTAAACGACAAAGTTGGTTATTAAAATGATCATTTTCGAGTTACAAAAAGAAAAGATCATTTTCTCCATTAAAAACGTATACAAAAACAATTAACATTTATATAAACTTTGATTTTACCTATAAAAATGTAAACTTCCGCATTTAATATTACAACTTTGTTAATACTTAAAGTCATGCCTAAGAAACATCTCCTTTAAATCTGTAGTCCTTGTTTTTTTTCTTCATCACACGATTTGCATTTTTCTTTTGTCATTGTTTGAATATACCATTTATTTGTAGATTTCATTTTAAAAAAAAAAACTGAATATTATAAACGCAAATTAATTGAACAATCAATTTATATATTCACAAACACACACACTTTTCATCTCCTAAATTCCCATTCATTGCCGGTCACGTATGTGAATCACGTGGCTTCCCTTTTCTCACCATATTTTTCTCTAAAAAAAATAAGAACAAATAAATCTCTATATATAACAGCAAAGATCCATTCCAACATATTTCTAAATTTTACATTTGCTTAAAGTATTTTGATTACTTAAGAAATCTGCACTAATTAATGGGGAGGTTTCATAAATTACCTCTATTAGTTTTAATTCTCTTCTTCAATACTCTGAGTGGCTCACTTACCAACGCCAATGAATATGAATGTTCTAGTACTGATATTCACTTTACTCGTTCCAGTTTCCCTAAAGGTTTCATTTTTGGTACTGCAACTGCTGCTTTTCAGGTACTATCATATACTACTATGCATTATATTTATCTTGTCTATCAATAAATTAGGTGGTAAAAAGTAAATTTTTTTTGGAAAACATATTTGGTCAAGTGGTTAATTAAGTCCACTTCGGTTATTTTTCCATCAGAGTTCGATTTTAAAGAGTTGTATATCCTCACATGATATTGTTTTGTGGTTTTAGAAAATGAGATTGAGTAGTTATGTATGGGATCTTGACGGTCCAATTGTTAATGATTTGATGTGGTAAATGAAATAGATTGAAGGAGCTGTAGATGAAGGATGTAGAGGTCCAAGCATGTGGGACATATACACCAAAAAATTCCCACGTATGATCTCTTTCACTCTTTTTTTATATTTCTCATATATAAAATTTAGTTTGATCAATGAAAAGATTGTCAATATACAATGATTTATTTTTTTATCTGAAAATTAATTTTCAGATAGATGTAATTATCACACTGCCGACGTTGCTGTTGATTTTTACCATCGTTACAAGGTATTGATTATGTTTTTTGCACCTAGTTTATGTATATAAACTCTTTTGAAAGTTTGTTAATTTTAGAATTTTTATTTAATAGGAAGATATCAAGTTGATGAAAAATCTTAACACTGATGGCTTTAGATTTTCCATTGCATGGCCAAGAATATTCCCTCGTAAG